>VWZY01007663.1:809009-819772 GCA_013399075.1 Chloroceryle aenea | reverse complement strand
CTTCCCCCTGTGCCACTGCAACTTGCTCCTGTCCGGAGCGTGGACCACAGTGAGCGCTGGGCTGAGTTTAGATCCAGAAAGGGCTCAGAGACTGGTGTTTCACTGGTGTTTCACTGCGAACGAGGATACTCCTGGGAGCATCCAGCACCTGCCCCAGCACGGGACAACTTCACAAGCAGTCTCCTGCTTCAGGGCCGTGCCACCGAGGCTCAGCTGCACAGGCAGACCTTCAGACCAGTGCAGGCAGCATCTTTGCAGCTCCCTTTCAGAAAGGCATCTTTCAACCCCAGAGTTCTTGGAGCAGTTTCAGAGTTCTGAGCTTAGGAGACCATATGGGAGAACAAAGACAACTGGGCTGTGAAAAAAATGCAAAATGATTTCTTTTTATGACAAGGAATGGAGCCTGAAGGAAGCTTCTCCATCCTTGGACAGAGTATATTCCAAGGAAATGTAAGGGAGACCCTTGGTTGAGACTTTGCACCACTGAACAGAAGGGGAGGGTGAAAGGAGGTCTGGGGGTATACCCCTGAGGCTCCCGTGCAGTCTGTACCCTGGAAATCCAGACACCTGGGTTTCCAGCTGCTAGCTTCCTTTCTACTACTTAGTTTACTCATCTGAGTTTTTGGGCAGCAAAATACCACACTGACTTGACTCTCCACTCAGGACTTAATTTAGTGATTGTTACGAAAGAATCACACAGTGACAGCTATTGGATGTTACTTACGTTAGGTGTAAAGGACCAGACTACAGAAAGAAATCTCTAAGCAAGGTATTTTTACAAGGTTACTTTTCTGTTGTCCTTAGTCGTATGTAATTCCCCAAAGATAAGTCTTAACTGGTTAAGAAATGTATCTTTTTCTTCTCTGTATATTTTACTAGCTGAAGTTGCTCTGCTCAGAGATGTGTTACACTGCATTAGGTAAGATAACTCACTGAAGTCTTATACTTAAAAGACTTCTTCCTGAAGTCTTCACAGCAATTTGTGTTAGTCCAATCTAATCTGCTATCAGTGAGAGAATTTCCATTGCTGTCAGTAAGAAGAGAAGCTGGACCTTAAAACATGTATTTAAATAGCTAAGTCAGATCCAGAACTCATTAAAATCCCAGTAAGGTTTGCCAGTGACTTCACTGTGAGCAAGACTGGCATTCTGTATTTTGCATAAAACAACATTGGCATGAGCATGACACCAGTTAATAATTAGTTGAAAAGCACTCAGTTAGGTAACTGCATCTGATTGTGGTATCTCCTCCAGCAAAGAATCACTCATTCCTGAAAAAGTCCCCGGAGACTTGCTGAGTTTTACCTAAGCTTTCATTAAAGTCTTTATATACCAATAACACCACGCTGATATTTTTCATGTGTAGCTTCTCCTATATGGTTTTAACATAAAAGATGTCTTGCTTTCAGTGTTTTAAGTTTGAAAATTATGGTGTTGGGGTCAAATAAGATCATCAGTTGCATTTAGTTATGAGATTAGGAAGAGAATCCCATAAAGAATAGTTGTACATTCAAAATAGAGATGTGTGTGTATTTACACATGCATATATATGGATTTACTATTAACTTCATTGTTTTTGGTTCAAATATGTGTTTGGACAAGGTTTACTTAGCTCATTTAGCTTTACCAAGTTGGTGGTTTTTAGTCTTCATTTCTCAAGCTGGCCAAAAAATCAACAACTAATGTATTATGCTGGATCGTGTGATACGACTCTATTTGTTCTTTCCATAATTATAGGTTACCCCTGTTTCAAAGTATACGGATATAGATAAAAACAGGGCTGAGATGTAAAAAAAGCACAAGTGAAAAAAATATCGTGTGGTTTCTATATTTTCCCCAGAAGCACAAATTGTTGAGTAAGGAGATTTTCAAAAGCCAGAAATTGCTATGAAGAAAACCAAAGCTGGAATCCAATGCTAGGGGAGGCTGCATCTGGCAGAACAAAGTTTGGAAAGAGATTTTGCTTTCAGTGGGATCCTGTGTTTCCCCACAACATAGCATATGTCATCTATAAAGACAAAACTTGCATGCTTGAGATGCAATCACTGCTAAGATCAACCTCACAATTAGGAAGCACCTACACAATGCTGCTGCACAATTCCTTTGGTTTTCTTACTTATTTTCTGAGGAAGATAAACGTATGAAAAAAGAAAATTTCTAACTTCATAATTTTAAGATGGTGCATCTAAAGACTTAAAAGCTCTCATGCTCTAAAATGCAAAGTTAGGAAAGTTCTGCTTCTGTGTATTAGGAATTAAACTTTATTTGAAAGCCAAAAGCACCAGAGTGTTAAGCGATAAGAGGGTTGAAATCCATCATTATTTTTGAGTTTTAGCAGGGTGATGGTATGATAATCATGTCTTTTGTACTGATGTTTTCTCATTCTCAGTGAACAGCTTATTAAATCATCACAGTTTGAATTCAGCTGAAACTGAGAATGCTGCAGTGAAGTTCAGCTCATGTGGCACTGTTAAATAGGCATTTGTTTCAGTGCAACAACAGCTCTCGGCTGACACTGGTGTGGTGGTACATGAATCATCAGAAGTCTCACCACTGAGTGTTTGAAGAGATTTGCTTGAGTTTAGTTTTTAAAATGATGCTTTAAACGTGAGCGCATCCCTTTGGTCTATCAGTGAAAAAGTCCCCTATGGCTTCCTCTGGTTTAATAAGAAACAGTGACAAAGGTGTGACATTATGGGCTTGTCTGAGTTGAAGACAGAGATCCTTAGAAGTGGGCTTCCACCCCGCACTCTGGGGTCAGCCTACACACCAAGCTCCCCACTGAGGCAATTGGTTTCACCTTGTTCACACTCTCACCAAATCCACAAATGCTGGACAATGGCAGGTTGTGGCTTCTAAGTGTCTCTTTTCCCCTGTTGATACAAACCCACAATGACACCTTCTTTTAAAAGCTTTTCAGCAAAAAGAAAAAAACCTTCTTCCTAGTTAGACTCCCTGGATGGATGAAAATACAAATGACAGCAAAGTTGTGCTGCACAAAAGCTCCTAAGTTTTGTTGATTTTGAGTAGCCCAAGTCCCGTTATTAGATTATGCAGCACATAGGTTGAATGTCAACTTTGATTTTAGCATCTGTCGACAGTGTTTAAGAGAACTGGGACACATCAAAACTTGGCTAATGCTGACAGGCAAAACAGTAGACTGAAATTTCAGGCTATCAAGAAACCACACCCAGACCCCAAAACACATGTTAGAAGTAACTTTAATTCTGTGCTTCAGCTGAACAAGTAACCTTTTTCTGTGGTCACTTGTGATTTTAAGTTAAATGTGTGTGTATTTCTGGTGTGGGCTATGTATCAATTTACCACCTTTCTGCAGAGCTTTTTTTCTGAGGCAACCTTCTGCTACGACTGCTTTCGAATGCCCTTCTCATCCTTGGCTTTGCAGGAGCCAAGTAGCCTCAGACTATTAGATCCTATTAGATCCTATTTTTATTACTATAAACAATATCCTTGCAGCAGCGCCAAGAATCCTGTTGTGTTAGGTGCTAAATAAGGAGAGAACAAAAGGATCGTTCTTGCTTTAGTGGGTTTATAATCTAATTTCCTGGATTTAAGATTTTCGACAGTGAGTACTTGACATTGCAGGCACCTACTGGGATTCCCAGCTGTGTCTAACAGCTCTGTACCTATTGCAGTTGCTTTGTCTTAGCACCTAAGAACACCCTGCCTGTATTTCTGGTCCCATGAGGGCCCCGCGGGGATTCTGATGAGCAGAACAGTGAACAATGCGCTTACACAGGAGAGCAGCTGTCTCCCGTGGGAGCAGGGAACCGAGATGGCTCCATGGCAGTGGGAGACTGAAAGGCCACTCAGAGTATCCCGCCAGCTCCCTGCCAAGAGCAGCTTATTCCCTGCCGTACGAACGCTTTGTTCAGTCCCTCAAAATCCTGCCAAGCAAGTGGACTTGGGCTGCCTACTAGATTGTGCCTCAAGAAGTTGACCCTGATATAGAAGCCACATTTTTTCCTCTCTTCATTCACTCCCAACAGAACCTCTTTATTCACTACATGGAATTCCTCCCTTCCTTGGTGTTTATGCTTTGTGAATATTTATAGGCTGTTATCATGTCCATCTTGGCCCAGCCATCACTCAGCCTGGCCTCATGTACTCTGCTTTTTGAATCTTCGTAACTCAATCTCCCACCTCCTAATCAGTTTTTGTTGTTCTGCTCTCAACTCCCGCCAGTTCCAGTTGCTCATTTTGCTTTGGGTAAATGCTGTATTTATGTTAATATTATGTGGTGGGTGGTCCTCCCTGTGCTCATGGTCCCCGTGAGTGATTTAGACATTTGAAATGAGGTTGGCATTTTATAGCCAAGCCATGGCCTGATTACTGGTTCCGCTCTTCAAAGCACTCCAGGAAAAAATATGCTTAGCCATCACTATTAAAAATGGCCAAGATAGCCACTAATAAAGTGACTGCAGGGTTCGAGGGAGCTGCCAAAAACTGCATGGGTGCTCTATACCTTTGAAGTGACAGTGTGGTATTGATTTCAAAACCATGTGCTGTATTTTCTAATGAGTTTCCAGACTATCTAAAGTAAGTAAGTTAGATGTAGTATTTCCCATTTGGTAAGAATATGAATTCCAGTTAGAATTTAACTGACATGATAATAGCCCCAGGGTATTGTTGTTCAGCCTTGGACTGAGTTGCTTTGCTTTTATTTTTGAAAAGAAATGCTCTCCCCTGTGTGTTCACAGCAATCTCTCACTGTCTAGGTACCCAGGGGATTAGAGATCATCTCACAATGGTCTCACTTATCTCACCAAATTAAAACTTAAACTTTTGCCAGTGTTCAGGGAAGAAAGCTCTAGTGTCACTCTTCTTTCCTGTGGTTTCTTTTGTTTTTTTGGTGATACATTTCTCTGTGCCAAATTTAGATGGCAATGCCAATCAGAGTTTAACACAAGTCATGATGTGTTAGTGTAGTCTGAACATGTTTGCTTTTTTCCAGTGCTTGCCAATGCTGAAGAAAGGAGACCTGTAGCAATTATCCCATTAGTTCTTACCTCTGGTGATTAACCATCCCTCCCCCTCCAGAGTCTGTCCTAGGTGGTTTCTCCGATTTTGGCCCACAGCAGGACATTGTTCTCAACACTCTTGTCCACTCTCCTGGACCCCCGGCTGGGCTGCCCAGTGTGGGGTAGGCAGCAGGACAGGGCTCTGAGCTGAGGGTTGTTTACTGCTGGGCTGACCACAGTGGTTGGGCCAAGCGGGGCCACTGGGCTGGATGGAATTGCTCTGCTGTTCTCCAGTGCATCTTTTGACACTGACCAGTTTAGCCATGGAAAGAGCAGACAACTCCTCTTTCTGAGTCTGTGCAGTATCTTCTGCAGGGTGAGAGGGAGAAACACAAAGTGAAACGGCTCCTGGATCTCTCAGGACAGCGAGTATGTCATGAGTAAAGCTCTGTTGAGTCAAGTGTGGTGTTTTGACTGACATTGACCATAGGAGATCTCTTGGGAAGATGTACTCGCGTCCACCTCTAGTGCTTTTATTTGTCATCACAAATGTTTTCTCTTCGGGGTAAGGGCCAGAGGGGGCCGTCTTAAGAAGGCATTTTATTTAAATGTAGTTTATGCTGAAGAAGATCTTTGAGATACAGGAGGGAATACCTTCTTCCTTCTCTTGTTCCCTACCATGAATCTCACCTGTCTTGTCATCTATTGCTGGACACGAAACAGGAGAAAGAAATTATTCCGTGATTCTGAGAGCATAATACTGATCTCCTCTGGTTTGTTAAAAGCCTGCAGTCAGCTCACCACAAGTGCTTCACTATTCTAATTGTGGACTTGAGTCAAATTAGTCAATGATGACAGCCTCAGAATAAAGCTAGGCCAAAGCAATAGAGAATAGTGTCTAAACCTGTTCGCCAATGTGTTGAAAGTATGTGGTGAAAGCATGCTTTGAAAATTTTGCTAAAATCTTGCGCTGCTTGGGAATTTTGAGTTGGCCGAGTTCCCTCAGGATCTGCAGAATTTTATGTATTATTATGCTCTCTTGTGCACAGGAAACTCAAGGTGATGCTCTGCGATGGTAGCTAACGTGTAATGCATTTCTTGTGCTGCCCTTAAAAGAGTAATTCAGAAAGATCGAGTGAATTCAAAGCATTTTACAAACAGCACGAACTTGGGCATCGCACTGGTGAAACCGCTCGGTGGAACTCTACCCGCTCTACAGGCAAATAAGAGATGGGACAAATAATAGAAATACTTTTCCAGAAGCCAAACAGTACTCCAGTGAAAGTGCTGGCACCCTCCCTCAACCACTTGACCACATTCTGGCTTCAATTCAGGGAGGCATTACTAATCAGGAAAAATGCTCATGCACTGGCTTAATTTCAAGCACATGCTTAAGTTTCACTGAAACCAATCAGACTTAAGCATGTGCTTAAGTCCTGTCCTGAACTGGCTTCAGTCTGCAGATAGGCTAAATGCAAAGTTCTGCTGTGATAGAGTTTTCCACTCCCAGTGGGTTATATTTAAGTTTTATAACTTTATAATATTAGAATATAAAATGTATCTGTTCCCGCAGAATTGTTCTCTTGGGAATGCCTTATTCTGCATGAATTAAAAGCACCACCAACTTAATCTCCACACGGATGTCAGAAAAATTGATTTGCTAAATACAAACATTTTCTTTGCTTTTAAAAGAACGCTCATTCCTTTAGTGGCTAATCCAAACCCCATTCTGCATGTTCTCAGGAGAGGAAAATGCTAAGAAACACTGTTTTGCTCCATTAATGAAGTCTGTGTGGATAAGTGTAATTCACTTGTGCAGAATATATTGATAGATTTCTTATCATCCAGTTCATTCCAGTCTGAACATTCCTCAGAAAATATCAAAGGTTTTATATCATCTCTAAATGAAGAAATGTGTAATGCTCCATGACTTCAGGCACTGATCTTATCCCTGTGAATGGGTGACTAACTGAAACATTAGAATTATAAATGGGAATAATAAATTTTGGCCATAGGAGGCAATAACATGTAACAGATTAAGCAATCCTGCTCTGGAGAAGAGCTGATCTACAGTAACTAATTCGGTGCAAACTGTAATGCATGTTTTTCCTCCTCCATTTATAAAGAAACAGATGTGTGGCTCAACTTTGCTTTTTTCCAAAGTCAGTCTGCTTAGAGGAACACAAACAAGATTTGCTTCCAACAAAGTATATTCCAGTATTTCTGTCCTGGTTGGTATCTTTCTTCTTTAAAAGTGAGAAGTGGGTCTGAGTCTGGTGTGTACAGCAGTTCCATAGCACAGCCCTGCTGGCAGGCTCTCATTTTCAGGCTTGGCCATTGCCTAGAAATCTTTCATTTTAATTTTACCAACAATTTACTCTGCGGAGAATTTCCAGTTCTGCCTTGCTCTCATTTGATGTCACGGATCTGATTTTTCTGAAAATCACAGAAAGGAGTGCATGAAATAGTTGGTCAGTAGTTGCCATTGCTGTTGTCTCAAGGCTTGATCCAGCTCCTGCTGATTGCAGTGATCAGCCTCCCATCCCAGTTACTGGTTTTCCTGATTGCCCGAGCGCCGGCGCAGCTCGGAGACTTTGGGCCAGTCTGTGGATGCAGCACGCACCGGAAAGCTGGAAAAGACACTGTTTTGTCTAGCTGCTGTATGAGGAGCTCTCTGGAAACGCTTGTGGTTAATCGATACAGATGGACAGGATAACGAGTGGGTGGAAGACATCACAGTTGGGGATTTTTTTTAGATTTTCCTGTGAATGAGTATTTTTGTCCTGAAGATAAATTGAGAATAATTTCTTCCTCCCGCCCAAGAGCTCTGTAAAGCAGTTCATTTGGGTCTCTGTAAGATGGAGTGAGGAGCTGCTCTGATGTGCTTCAGCAGGGGCTAAGTAACAGCGACATGTGAGTGACAGACACTTTATGCTGCTCTTGGAATAGAGATGTGCCCTAACTACAAATTTTAGGTCTGCAATGGAACTTTTCCAGCTTGAAAGGATGTTTGGATCCGGTGGTGCTGGGCTGGAATATTTGAGAGAGAAAAGCAGCCACAAAATTTGGCCACAAGCCAATAGCTTTTGGTTTGAGGATGCATCCAGCTTGAAGTCTTGTGTACATTTAAGCAAGACAAAATCCCTCGGAATTCCCATCATGTCAAATATTTACATTCTAGGCTTTTTTTTTTTTTCCCCCCATAGAGTTTGATCCTTATTATAAAAATTCCCTTTTCTATTGAATGTGTCAAAATAGAGTGACTGCATTGCCAGAGTGTCTGTGCTCTCAAACAATGTAGACTTTTAGTGTTTCTGCCAAAAGTAGCAGTAAGGGTTCAGTCAAATATTGAAGCTTCTGCTGCAATAAACACACCCAGAGGTACTTAGTGAGTTGGGAATGGTCTCTAGTCTGTGTTTTATTTTGGTATAGCTACAGACTACACCCACACCTCTAGAGTCTTAGGAGCAAGAGCAGATCTGACCCTAATAGTCCATTCCATCTAATACAAAACCAGTTATTTTTTAGTTTACCATATTCTCCAGGATAATGATTTCATGCATTTTAAGTGTAATTCAGTTTGGACTGTCCTTGTAGCGATGGTTTTCCAAAAGCTTTGCCAGTAATAGCCGTGGCAGAACTGGGATGAAGATGTAGAGCCCTGACTCCTAATGGGCTCCAGTAAACAGGCAGCCTTGGGGAAGCCTGCGTGCACGCTGCAGCTGCCAATTAAAGGTTTAACTAATAGAAATGGGGTTTGCTCTCCCATATTTTCACATTTTCATATGACGACTCACAGGAACTGCTTTTTAGGGAGCACTACTGCAAGCAGTTGTGAAGGAGCTGGCTACGCCTGCTCACCATGTCCAGCCCTTAAAGAGAATAAAACCAGTACAGTTGTGAGCCTGCTCCAAAAAGAGCCCTTAACACTAATAATGTGTCTTTCCAGCTAGTTTATGCACTCCTGTGCATAGTGACGTAACAGAAAAGCTAAGGCTGGTTTCACTGGCCTTTGGGTAGGTAGGCTGCTTCTGTTACTGCTCCCCTGCTTCACTCTGGGCTCCACTTATGGTGTGTTTATTCCCTTTGTGGTAGTTTCAGGGTTTGCATCCTTAAATCTACACAAACAGAATTCAAGGACCCTGTTACTGTGACATGTAAAGACTTTGCAGATGGCAGTGCCACTATGAAGTGACTTTCTCCATCAGACATATGCATGAAGTTACACATCACTAGGTTAGTAATGAAACACTTTGGGTGGAAATCTGCTTTGCTACACGTTCAGGAGGCTCTGACTTGCACAGCACACATTTGAGTTCCCATTTGACTTGGTCTAGGGCTTGTATTTACAGCAAACTGGGATGTGGAAGATTTGTAACTGGGATCTAATTAACCCTGTGCATGTGTGTAGGGTGTGTTGATGCCAGGGATGAGAGGCTTTGGGAATCGGGAGCCTCCCTGGTAGACCCCAGCTGTGAATCTCACCCCGAGTGTTTATATTTGTGTTATATCCTGAGCTTGTGAGACAGGGAATGTTGCTGACATTGCTCAGCAGCTCGTAGTCTTGCCCATGGTTTGCAGCAGATCCGTATGTGCTCAGCTTCATCTGCAGATGCTTCTTGGTAGGAAGGTGATTCCATTCTTGGCTGGGCTTGGGCCCTTCACAGTCTCACCTGTCTGCTCTCTCACATGCAGCCAAATGGTTTGGGGTTTCTCTTCCCAGGGAAGGGTCTGATTGAGGCAGATTTCCCTACATAGATCACAGGATGGTTTAGGTTATATAGAAGTACGTATGTGGTGCGCAGGACTAAGATGAGCAGTTCTGACTGTATCTTGATCTCCTTGACTGAGACACAGGGTGTGCACACGTTTAGCATCCTCTCTGTGGGAAGGTTGTATATATGTCAGGTCTTTCTTTCTACCTGATAGGCAGGCTGGAAAGCAACCTGTCCCCTAACCATTGGTATGGAGTGAGTAAAAGTTGGCTTGAAAATTTCCAGCACACTACAAGGTGAATTGTGAAGTACAGCTGGGCTCATAAACCCCCAAGCAGCCCTGGACTGGGCTGAACAGCACCAGGCCGAGGGACTGAGCTCTGCCAGACAGGATGGTTGTGTGATAGCAGAAAATCAGTGGGGTTTCAGGCGGAGCGTCGCTGAGAGCTCATTTAGTGATGTTCTACAGAGGTAAATACCAAGTTTCTTACTGAAGCCAACTCCCAATGAGCACAAAAGAAGTCCGATTAACTAACATGTGAATACTGTATAGGAATATATGTACATATACGTGTGTGCATGCAAAGGTCTTCAGGATTTAGCTGAGTGTTCACACATTTCCTAAGCCAATAACATCCGTTGTTATGGGAAATGAGGTAAGTGACAGAATTACTGTCCTTATGGTGGGCGACAGGCGAGTCTAATGTTCCCATGCTGTAATTCCCTCTCTCAGTTACTGCTTCCACAATGGCTTGGGAGAGAGAGAACCCGAACAAAGAGCACTCAGTTTTATTTTAAGAGTTCATCTAAAAAAATAGCTGGAATCAGATGAAACTCAAGTTGGAAAACAGTAAAATAAAAAAAAAATCTGTATCCTAACTACGAGCTTGCTGCTTAGCTAACGTTGGGGTTTCACTCTCCAGCCTCCTCTTCAGTGAACGCACCCGAAGGAAAATTTCTAGGCAATGGCGTTTGAGAGGCTTTCTGGGGCCGCGAAGCACCGAGAAACCCAAGCGCCGAGCCCTGGCAGGACCCGAGCCGCCCCTGCCCGTCCCCCGCACACCTCC
>VWZY01007663.1:765110-802636 GCA_013399075.1 Chloroceryle aenea | reverse complement strand
AAGAAAAAAAAAAAAAAAGCCATGAAAAAGCTATTTGCATAAATATCATAACTTTTATTTTTCTGTTCACAGTTTTTGGAGAAACATTCCTAAATTACAGTTATTCTCTCTTAAGAATTTGTGCCTTTTTCCAATTCAAATTTGCCTGGCTTCGATCACCAGTCAGTGATTCTTCTTGTGTTGCTCTTTTTAAGATCAGAGAGCTGCAGTGTTCAGTATTTTCTCCCCATGAAGGTACTTGTGCACTGTAATCAAGATATTCTCAATTTCGGTAGATAACTCAGCCAACTGAGTTTTCTCTCACCCTCTGTAAGTCATTTTCACACTCCACTTGTAATTTGAATCTTTTTTTTGCATCCACTCCAATTACTCAGCTTCTCTTTTAAAATGTAAATATGCAAATGGCATCCAAAATTCCCCACACTCACAGCTGAGGCATACAGAAGTATAATCACTTACTGCTAAGGGTAATTAAAACCAAGAACACATTCTTACTCATTAGGCTTTTACCCTGGGACTGCACTGGGAACACACTGGAGCTCTTACTCACTCTGGTCTTGGGTATGGCTATTTTTGTCACGTTAACATTTTATCAGGAGTGATTTTTTCTCTCTCTTCACCAGTGACCCGGAACCACTGAATCCTACGGGGTCCCAGCAAACCCCTTCTGTGAGCATCCCCATTTCCTTATGGTTCTTTTTGAACGACCACTTCTGAAACATGAGATTATCAGAAAACACTGAGCTTTGCATGGGCACAGATAGTCTCTGTTCAATCCCAAAGAAAACAGGAACAAAAGACAGACAGAATGAAATGACTTCCATTACTGCTCCCCTCTTCTTCCATCTCTCCATGGGGGTCAGGCCAGCTAAATCCACCACCCATCCCTCCTGTCCTCCCTGCCACCCTTCAGCAGCAATTCAGAGGCTGCCCCAGGCATCTCCCTTAGACACAAGGTTTCTAGACCTACTTCCACTTCTCTTACCTCATCACCACCAGTTTTACCACCTACATCTAGTAACAATCCTTCTCCTACCACAAAGACTTCCTCCAAACTTCTGCTCTTTATCAGCCTCTCCAAGCACTCCAACCCATATGTTTTTCTTTTCCTTCAGCTATTGCTTTATTAATTTTCTACACTCCATAACTCTCATTTTGAGCTGACTGCTGTCTGCTTCCCTTCTTCTTATTTGTTTTATATTGCATCTATTTTTTTCCCTTCAGCACTGAAACAGGATGGGCCATTAGCCAAAGCTCCCCTTCTCAACTGCAAAATTACTGGGGTTTTGGACATTTAATACCTTTCTCTTAGAAAAGTGCCAATTCTAATTCAGTTTTCCATCTAATTTCCTCTTCACCACCAGATTTGATAGCAAATTTGCTCAGCTATGCCCTTCTGAAGGGCCGGTTAAATCTCTTAGCAGTTTGCATGGCTGTACATGTAGCCCAAATGTAACTGGGATCCCAGCTTCTAGATCTGTGATTAATTTACCTTTATCTGATGTAAACAAGACAAGACCAAAGAACTTCATGCTTCATGTCCAGCACCGCGTTAGAAAAACAGATCTAGGACACAAACATTACTCCTGACTACTCCATTCCTTTCACCTGTAAAATATGTATGTACTTTTTACTGTACCTGTGACGAAAAACCAAGCTAACCTGCACTGGCAGGTTAGTGCCAGCTGAAAGTCAACGGTAACAGGCACCTGTGTCTTGGAAAACTCTTCCCCTTCATTTCTTACTTAATACTTTCCAAACATTTAATCATTTTTTTAACCACCCCAAAAAGCAGTGGAAAATCATTTTCAAACACTGAATACATTTCCTAGCTTCCTGCACCGACTCTGAGCATTGAAGTCTTTTGTGCCACCTTTAGTATCATAAGCTACTCAGGCAAGTTGCCTTTGCAGTGTTCTGCTTCCCTAGCATGCATAAAAGTGAAAGGGTGAGCCAAGTTTCTTGGGGTCTGATCTCCTCTTCACAGCTCAAGTAACAGTAACTTCCTTTTCCAGTTAGTTATCTCCATGCCCCCCTATTTGAAGTACCTCAGAATGCATTTTGCATTCTAGATTTCCCAAACAGTTCTTCAACTATGCAAAAAACACACACAACATTTTAAAAATCTTTTGGCTATATTAACAGCACTGAGACAGTGCTTCATTTGATAAACAATCCACACTGAATATGAAAGCTTAGTATATAGTATAAATAAATATGTTGCACTGAAACAGCAGAAAAAAGCTGGAGACAAAAAGGAGATGGTTGACGAGACTCACTGCTCCAAACTCTACAGAGGGAGGAGGGAGAAAACTTGATGAAAGAGGAAGCAGAAAGGTGAGTGGATGCCCACGAGGGGAAAAGGCAGCTGGGATCACAGATACACATGGCAAGGGAGTGCCCTGCCAGGCAGCCTGGGCACAGCCAGAGAGCTCCCGGGGGCCTGAAGGCTGGGACAGGCAGTTGGCAAAGAACAAGACTGGAGGGGCAGTGGGAAGGAAGAGACCAGTATGGAAAACAAATAGTCAGCAGAGAAGAAAAGCCATTTAAAGATGCTCGGCTGAACATCAGTTCCTTTGCCAAGAAGCAGTGAAGGAACAAGGATGACTTGGATTGAAACAAAGGGCCAAGGGAGGGAATGGAGTGAGATCTGACAGCTCAGGCAGAAAAAAAATCAGAAAATAAATTGGGCAGGACAGGCTGTAGCCTTCAGAGAAACACTCTTTTTGGGCTCCGAACTGAAGCAAAAATTCCTGGCTCCAATCACACTTGTGTGTGGCCTCCCAGTGAAATGCAAAAACAAAACCTGCTGCTTCAGCTCAGAATTACTCACCACCACGTTGGCTGTTTAGGTCAAGAATGGGTGTCCATTGGCAGACCATAAAGGATTCCATCCCACCACAAACATACGTGGGTCACATCTAGTACTGGGATACCATATTTTAAGTTCAACTTAAAAAAATGTATTTATGGTAAGAAAATGTAAGCTTGTATGAGGTCAGGCAGAGAAAATTGGGCGGTTTTAGACAACTTCTGGGCAGCTGTAGCTCACTTGTGACCTGGTACTGAAGGCTTCATCAGAATCTGCAACGTATTCACAAGACGTGGCCAAACTCGGTTTTGTCACTTCCTAACTTCTGAGTGCTTGACTTTGTACAGCCTTAATAAAAGTCATTTAAAAGTAGTTGTGTGTGGATAATTGTGTGTGGGAATTTTGCCAACTCAAACATGAGGGAGTTCAAGAGGCTTTTCTAATCTTGTGAGTTTATCCGCTGAAGAAAAAGATTTGATTAAAAAAATAAGAAGTAAAGCTAAACTGGGAATAATACTTCACTAAGGGCTGTTCTCCAGTTCTTCATAGGCACTTCAAAATCTTGAAAAAAAATAAAATCATAAAATTAGGAACTTATTAAATAAGAATGAAATGTACTGATGCAGAAACATAAACAGAAATGCCAGATGTATAATGTCAACTTGTAATATGCGGCTTCAATTAATTCTTCTTAATTCATTTGTTTTCTTAACTTCTTTTGTTTTACCATCTGGAAAAGGCCATTTTCTAATGACAGATCATAGGAGAAAAGATCCAAAGTTCAAGTTTGCTTCGAGAAAAAGCAGCCTTGTTTCTGTGCTCAGACTCAGTGCTCCTTTTGGTAGTTTTCACTCACGCAGAAGTTTCAAGACAACCTTGGGTCTGAACGGCAGGGGGAAAAGATCTGTGTGGAAGTTTAGTAATGTTTTTAAATGTTTTAGTCTTCAAAGCAGAAATGTGAAAGCAGTTCTGTAAAAGGAAATGAAGCCACAGGAAATGGCAGAGTGACAGGTATATAGTAATTTTGGAAGTGTGCAAGTGCATGCTTATTAGAATATTACAGGGCAGAGATTTCTGGCCAGCTCTTGTGTTATTTTAAAAAATAATCTACATTTATCCAGTGAAAAACAATCAACCCATTAATAAAACAAACAAATTTTCTAGTTAAGCAGATTTGAGTAGTAGAAACACACAATTACTTTGTCCTCTAAAGCTAATCAAAATAAAAGTTAATAACAGCACAGTGAGTAATGTCACTTTTGTACTGACACCCATTAGACAAAGTGATTCAGTATACATGAAGCTGTCAGCATAATATAAAGAAATCTTAATTGGACACAGCCAAAGGATCAGCACTGCCTTGCTTGAACAATAAATCCCCCTATTTATCTAACTGCACCAGAGGATTTATACTAGCATTGTATTCCATTGTCATCTTTTCATGCACCGTGTCTAGAGAGCTGTTAGGTTTCACTTGGAGCAAGCAGCCTTGCTCAGTAGTTGTTCTTTCTAAACTGCCTAGACATTGGCTTATACAGCTATTTTCTAATTTGTAAATTAAACTGGTAGACACTTATCTGATTAGAAAGCATAGCAACTTCTACACAGGGTACTGAACTGGTCTCTCTCCTGTACATACTACTTTCTTTCTATGTTAGTGTTTCGGACTCAAAAAATCTCAACTACACTGAAATTTGCTCACCACCTGTCCCTTCTCAGCCTACTCACTTGAGGATTTGAGTAATGGATGCAAACCCATTTTCACACAATGAAAAAGTGGCCCTCCAACCCCAGCTGCTCTAATGCTGTCTGTGCAGCTGTAACACAGCCACAGCAAACATCACCATCCCAGTGCTGGTTCGATACGTTCCTTAATTTCTAACAGAGGGATTTTCGGATATGGGGTCCCCCCCCTCAGTTCTTTTATATAGAAAACAGATCTCAGGATAAGGCTTTTCAAGACATCATGTAGAGCAAGAGAAGTAATAGTTTCAAAAATTCAGAATACTGCAGCTAAGAGACTACTGTGCCAGAGGATGAAGGAAGTGTTCAATTAAGTGATGAAAGTGTCACAGACATTTTCTTTAGAAAAGGGACGACAGTCTTCTTTCATTAGGCAATTGCAACACCAAGTACCTTAAGACATCAACAATCCATTTTTGTGTGCACACCACTATGGCAATACACTGACTGCTAAGGCAAGGTTACAATAAGAATTGCAAGTTTACACGTGCAGCAAATAGAAACCCTTTATTGGTGAGAAGAAACTCTGGCGATTTGCAAAGTGAGGTTCCAATTTTATCCCACTAACAGCATTTCAGGACAAAAAATAACATGGAATCCCCCCCATCAGGCTATTGCAACCCTGTATTTTTAGAAAATTACATTATGGTACATCAATCCCTCTCAACATGACACATATGGCATTATCTTGCTCTTGGATCCCCCAGGCTATTCAACAGTAACCTGAAACTGGGTGCCGAGCTCGCATGTGCAATTGTTCCAGTGGTGCACACAGCTGACAACTGCCAATGCAGAGCTATAGTTATGATCATCCATGCATGGAATATTTCCTTAAAGATGTAGATAACTACATGAAAATAGTAGAAACCATTTTCCATTTGTTTCCCAGTACTAGGCTTCGAGACATTTTAGTATCTATTTATACCAAACTTGCCCGGAGAGCACAGACAGGAGAGTAAAGCTCCACAAAATGAAGACCACCTAAGCAGCCTCTACTGCCTCTTAACAAAATTAACAAAGAATGTATATGCAAGTGGGCATCTTAAAATAACAGTAAGGACAATAATTAGATAACTATCATGTATCAATTACAGTTTTCTAATATCTGGTGTTGTGTGAGGACACCAGACCATAATCCTATTTAGAAACTCTGTTTCATGCATAACTTCCTAAGATATATAATGCCCTCCAGAAAAATTCACTTTCTATAAATACTTCATGAAAACATTTGCTCGGGTGTCATCACAAGGAACATCTTAAAAAGATCCAGGTGGCTTATGAACATCCAATATATTTTTGCAATGTATCTACAGACTGACCTTTTAGGAACCTTGGGAGGAAAAAAAAAAAAAAAGAAAAAAAAAGACCAAACAACTATCCTCAGATTCCTTTCTAGCAGGTAATAAGGATTCCACTCATCTGTCATTTTATTTTAAGCTCACCAGAAGCAAAGCATTACTCAGACAATTCAAGGCTACTATCTGTTCAGGCTGTTGTCAGGAGGAAAGACCTCAAAATTGTGTTACTTTTCAAATATAAGAAGTTAATTTAACAGTCTTGTTTAGGACTGATGGTGTCAGTCAGTCCCAACTGCAGGCTCCCAGCATTGCCCACAGATCCTAACTAAGGTCCTCTGTTTGTTGGTCTCCCTGATCACATGTTTGGAAGACATCTAGCAAAGCATGACAGTGTTTTCTGGGACGCCTTTACACCCTGGAGTGCAAACAACAGAACAACTTTGCTCACAAATGACTGAAAGTTCCAAGCTGTCACAGCTCACTAGGAGTGACGACTGAAGACAGGGAGGAGGACAGACACTGCCAGCTTTCCCCTTCCCCTGGGAGCTGCCCGTGCCAGCAAAGCCAGCTGGGGTAGCTAACAGTGTCTGTACCATCGGCCGGAACATTACTGCAGGTAGACTCACAAGGGACCAGTTTAAAGCTTCCACCCTCCCCCTTTACCCTGGAAAGACAGTGAATTTTTATTTAAAAAACAAAACAAAAAAAAAAACCCAACAACACAAAAAATCCCCACCAATCTCTCAAAAAAATTAGTATTTAGTTTAAAAAAAAATGAGGAATTCAGCTCTTCTGATAACATGCTCTTAGCAAGATCCAAGGTATTTACAGCCTCTTAAAGAAAAGTACTGCATAGCTTGGTCTCTCTTCAGCAAAGGTTCTCTCAAACACATTCTTCAAAGCCATGAAAACTAATTTTCCAGTATCAGTCACAACCTTGTCTTTCTGGAAAAAGTTCTCCTGAAATGTTTCATGTAAGTTTTCATTAGCTTCAACTGCCCAGAAAGTATCATTTCTTGATCAGTTCTGACCAATTTGTCACACTGGACTCTCTGCTTTGTTCTTTCCAGCTCATCTCCCATCTTCTCTGCCCTTCACAGGCACACTTTAATAGCTTTGGCACTTCCATCCTGAGCAGACAAGGCACTAGCATTTGAAAATGCTAAAGATTCACCTCTCATTTCTGTTGAATCTTCTAGAGGTACTTCCAGAGTTGTGTTCATAAGCTGAACACACCAGCTAAGATTTTTTTCATCCTATGTTCTTATTAAATCTCACATAAAATCTTACTTATTTGCACTGCCAAAGCAGCGAACCCTTGAGAGACAAGTGGAACAAATCTAAAGGTCAACAAGTGTAGCAGACAGGCTGCAGCCCAAACAGCCACTGGACTGAATCACAGGAATAAGACAGGAATAGAAGTCGTCACCTTTAAAAGATGTATCTTAGTCCTGAAAGGTTTAGCAAAAACTTTTGTTACCGATGGTTTCTGGACCTACAATCTAAGGGTATACAGGAATTTACCTGCTTAAAAGCTATTCCATCTACTGAAGTTCAGCATGGATTTTGTACTAAGAGTATGCTAGACATGACCTTACCTTTACTTTCGGTGTGCTATCAAGAGTCTTAACTACTGAACCCAACTAAACTGAAGAATGGGAAGTTACCTTGTACCTCAGCAGTCAGCACGGCTACTCTGAACAATACTTATGTCTATCAGGCTCATGATGGGGTGGTTTGGACTGATTTTAAAATCAGGCTGGAAAACAAAACAAACAAAATCTTCCTGAAACAAGGCTGCACATTTCCTTATGCCATAAACAAACTAAGCTGACAGAGAATACTCTTTCCTCCCCCCCCCCTCTAAAACTGTGAGAACATGACAAAAGTAACAAAGGAAACATTAATTTGGGGGCTTTATTTAATTTTTCTTTCTTTTTTTTCTCCTTTTTTTCTTTCTTTTTTTTTTTTTTTAAGATGCTACATAGTCAAACAGGATTGGTCTTTTACGGCATAGGACTAATTTACTACTAATATTTTTTTTTCCCCTAGATAGACTTATTTACATACAAAAACAGATTCCTGACCACTGTTTCTCCAATGCTCAGATGATCAAAACTCCCAACAATTGTGTAGTGCCCAAAACACCAGGAGGCAGAAGAATCTTGCATCACTACAGCAGCAAACTTTTAGTTCTAGTCACTGGCTTTAAACAGGTGCCTTTCATACCATATAGTATTAGTCAATTTTGTGACAGTAAGGAAACATGAGATGAAATACATTAAATAAGTTAAATATGCATTAAACATCTCTGAATAACATTTTAATTCAACTAAATGAACCAACAGCAATGTAGCTTGGTCCCTTTATGAGAACAAGGCATTGACCTTTATTCCAAGTGAGCGCCACACCAGTCAACATTCGCCTCTTAACGATGCCTAGCACATTCAGCATTGCCACATACAATTCTTTTCAGCTTCACTATTCAGTTAAGTGCCAAGAAATTGGTAACTTGCACAGAGTTGAAGACACTGACAAACTGTTAAATTTATGAGCAGAATGGTGGATTAACGTATTTTACAGAAGATATCAACACCTCCTGCCTAACCCAGCTCCAAACAACCAATAGGGCCAGCTCCAGCAGTGGAGGAATAGGTTTTTTTTCTGGTTTTCCTTTTTTTTTTTCTTTTTTTTTTAAAAAGAGGTAATCCAGCAACATGTACCAGGGTCTAAGAATGTTTAAAATGACATATACAATATTCCATTGTAGTGTTAAATCAGGATTTTCTCCCCCCTTCATCACTGAAGCATCTTCTCTTTCATTCATTCACTCATTGTACATTTTAAACTTTCTAGATTATGTTACATAGTATTTGTGCAGGGGTAATTTAAAGGCAAGACCTGTGAGATGTCATACATTAATTTTTTTTTTAAACATTGTTATGAATAAATTTAATCCAATGATATGGCAGAACCATCAAACCAATTTACAATTTCCAGCATGCTGCCTCTACAAGGCTATTTTTCCTATAATTACACCAAAGACAAAGAACAAAACCACCAAAGCAAGTAGTCTGGAGTTGAGCCCTTCGTCCTTGACAGCAGCTGCAGAAACAGATATTGGGTTGTTTGTCTGGGGGGGCTTCCTCATCCGCAGTCCATCTTCTTCCTAAAGGAAGATATATTGATTATTTACACAGAAAAAAACCCCAAAACTTTAAATATTCACCCTTATATTTATTTTGTGTGGGCATAATACAATAGGTCAAAGCTAATTTAGAGCTCTATTTCCAAGACACTCCTGAGAAGGAAGGGGTAGTGAGGCAGGAGAGGAATTCTCTATCCACTTGACTAACAGAAGAAAAAACCCACATGCTCTCAGAAGTCGTCTCCTGTGGACTAAGGTAATGGGAAGCAATAAGGACACCTGCAAGAACACTTGTCCAAAGTCTGGAGACAGCTCCAGAACTTCGAAAACAGTGATGGAGAGAATGTTAGAGAAAATGCTTTTCAGTGTAGCTACGACAGGTTGTGAAAAATATGCAACTCAAAAGCAATTATATTCATCATTCCCCTAGTTAGATGTCAGAAGCAAATTTTACCAGCATTTGAAGGGAAATCTATTTCCCCCATCATATTAAAGCTGACGTTTTGACATGAAACTAATGGCAATAATTAGGATATTTTCTTGGTATAAGTTTGACAGCCCTCTTAATTTAAAGATGTACGAGAACAGATAAACCAACATCGTAGCATCAGATATCATCATTTCAAGGGGAGAGGTTGTTCCCCACACCTTGATCTAAACTGTTGTGCAGCACAGCTGTGTTAGCACGCTCCATTCCACACACACACAGATTTTAGATGGTAAAATGAGCCTTTTGTGACCTAACTTGTATAGAGCTGAAGCAGTAGTGTGATACAGCATTGTACTGTAGAAGCGTAAGACACTGAAGCAAAAAAAAATCTTCAAGAAATAAAACTGTAATCAAGGTTACTTCAGCCTTAAAAACTGTCAAATAAGTTAAATTAGAAAGGCTCAGTGCATGTCAGTGTTTATACTGCTGCATTCAACGTTCTGGAGGAACACTGTTTTTCACAAAAATATTTACTAAGAAGTCACACACTACCTGACACCTCACTATTGCTCTACATCTCGATAGGAACAACTGACTTCTGGAAACAATAAAACCTTGTTTACCCACACAGTCATTTTACTGCTAGAAACAACTCTTTTTCATTTTAAATATTTTAACTTCCTTTTAACAGTGACAGCACCTGGTGGCTGGCAGTAATTTATCATTGTTTTCTGATGTTTTGCTGATATTTCTAACACTCAACAAAGGAAACAAACAGGCCATTGTTTTAAGACTTTACTGTAAGACATCAGTTCAGTTTTAGGTATCTCCTGTAGATTGTTTATTCAAGACAGATTTGCAAAAAGAAAAATATCTGTTTCTGTCTATTCAGAGTATTGTGAGATGCTGGCAAAAAAAGAATGCAAGGAGATGTTAAGGTCATGTCTTGGCTGTATACATGTATTATTTCCATGTGCAAAACAAAACCGTTTCACAAGTGTTCAAAGAATTTCTTAGAGCATTGGCCAGCCAAGCACACCAGAGCTGACAGAACAGGGTTCCTTTCACTGGGTTCCCATAGTCACAAATTCCAAATTTTCATTGGTGGTTCCTTGTGAAACTAGACCTCTACAACAAATGGAACTCCTTTAAAACACCTCCCTCAGCGTGGTGCTAAAGGCTTCTCAATGACTCGATTTCACAGCAATGTGCTGGCTACAGCAGGAAGTGTATTTCCTATTCATCTGTTTTACTGTGGTCATTTCAACTGTGTATCATAGGTGCCATTGCTAAACCACTCAGTATTTGCACAACATCGCCCTCAAGCTCCAAGTAGCTTGAGACCAGGGCCAAATCCAACACTGACTGCTTAATTCAGGCTAGAGAAAATTAGGTGGGAAAGGAAAAAAAACAAAAGAGAGGGAATTCACTATGCTGGGTTGCTATCCAATCAGTTTCTCTGCCTGCATGACTTGTACACTCCTTTCAAAGGAAGCACTGATTGAAGCAGTTTTTTCAGTTTATATAGAAAACAATCAAAATTATCTTTTGATTTATAGACAATAATAAAATACTGTGCTAATGTCAAGTAACCAAACCTTTAAGTCAGAAGCTTCTTTTTCAGGAAAGGTGTAAATCTGGAGAAAGAAAAAGAAAAATTACCTTTACCTTAAACTGTTTATTCTCCTCCCGTAACCTCTGAACTTCTACTTGAAGCCTCTTATAGTCTTCCATTATTTTCTTAACTTCAGTGTCATCCAAAGAAGAACTTATTGATTTAGACATTACAGAAGAATCTGTCTTTGTTGCAGTTGTGGATGCAATTTTATTTATTTCTATGTCATGCTGTTAAAAAAGGACAGAGTGATTTTTGGTTAGTTATTAACACCACACACCTGATATTTAGGAGGAGAATCAGGTAAAATTGTCTGTGCACAGCTGAAACGTGCCTGCATCAAAAGAAATAAACAACATTTTTCTTTCATTAACCTTCACATCTCTCCCTGTCTCACAGAAAACAGCAGATCAGCAGCAGTAAGTACAGACAGAGTGGCCCCCATTTTCAGTCCCAGCATATAAAGAGAAGGAAACAGCCTTAGACCATGTCCCACACTATGAATGGGCACTTGCTTGCTCACAGCCTGCTGCAATTCTGTCTTCCTTGCCAACTTTCTACTCACTCGCTAAAATCAAGTGTTGTATCAGGGAAGAAAAAGGGAGTGTTGGACAGGCAAAGTTATATTGCTGATGGGTCTATCTGCTTCCTTATAAACTCTGAGCTTTATGACCATCTATCAGCATCTTTTCATTAAAAAAATAATTTCTTTATCCTGTGATCTTTCACTAAATGAAAACAGTACAACCGAAAGATTTCTTTGTCCTTATGATGCACTTACATTTTTCAAATCAGCTGCTAATTACATTAAGCATCACTAATTTTTTTTTTTAATGTTTATATTTTGTTTTCAAAGGCTGATACAGTCCAAGCAATGAAACATAGAGGGTTCTGTCCGTTTGCTGATCTAGCTGTCTGTATAAACACACCACTTCATGGGATTTACTGGGTTAAGGTGAAAACACTCAATATGCATCTGAAAATACTCACAGGCTTATCATTCTCCGCTGGTAGCTCAAACACACACCTAAGTTTCGAATCCATAAGTTCTTCTGGTTTTGCTTCTTTCCACTGGAATATTTTAATATTAATTTCACATTAAACATATTAGTATAGGCAGATGGAAAATGCAGTGTATTACGGAAACAAATCACATCAACTTACTCAGGAAAAACCCTGCAGGTGTTTATGCAGTTACCATTAACCACAGCCACAGAGAAAAATAAAACCAAATACCTGAGTAGTATGGTAAAGAAAGATTAGATACTGTGAAGGAAATGATTCTAAACAGTATAAAACTTACCCAGGTAATTTATGAGAGGACTGGGAATTGTGTAAATTAGCAGAGACAGGGGGAGCTATGGGCCTGATTTAAAAAAAAAAAAAAAAGGAAGAGTGCATTCAAAGGAAGGAGAAGGTAACAAAACCTCCACATCAGTAGCAATGTTAGTTCTGATGTCTCTGTTCAGCAAAGATCCTATTGAAGCATTGCAAATTTCACACAAGGTTTTCTTCCTGACTGGTATGAAGTACAGGACTGTTCTGCACCTCCCTATTTTTCAGCACTGCTGTCTGAACAGTAGCAGCTGTGCTACATACAGAATGGGACAGCTTTCCTTCTCATCCTCCTCTCCCCTTCAACTAGGGAGTCTACCATAAAAAAAGTTTCCTTCCAGTATTTTTAATAGGGATTAACAGTTCTAAACATTTCCTCAGTATCAGCTGTAACCCTGAACTGCAAAGATTTGATTCATCACAGTCATACAGCAAGAAGTGTCCACACTTATGTCCTGCTGTTCTCACATGCTTCTCTTCACTTTGAAAACACTTCTGGTAGCATAGATTGCTTGGTGTATCTCAAGTAGGTGTCAAATTATGGCTGACCCCTGTGCAAGCTGAAGTAGTATTTGACTCATCCTGAATAGTGGAGTTGTACTTCAGCTCTTCTAGGGCTGAAGTCAGAATTCTATTTTGAGCTCGTTGGCTGCCTGTGAAGTGCTGAAAGCTTTATAGTACTCCAGTAATTTGTCTCACCTGTTTATCCAGAATAGGAAGAGATTGGGAGAGTGGTAACGAAACTGGGAACTGATCAAGTGTTACAGGAAAAGAAATCATGTTGTCTGGAGAGGTCTGGAAAACTGAAAGGGCCATCTAGGCCCTAAATGCATTCCTTGCTAGCAGAGTAACATTTTTTCATGGTATGAAGTAACTCATAAAAACTAAAGACTTAAAAGGGATGGAAGATTGGCTTATCTTTCTAGTGATGCAGACATTTTATTACTATTGCTGTTTCTCCCACCAGATCTTATTTTGAGGCCATTAAACAAATATAGTTCCATAAATCTCTTTCAGAAAGGAAATTCTTAACCCTGCAGAGTGTCACAGCTTTGAAAAGCTATTCAGATGAAGATACATATTGTAAGGACTACTGCAAAAAAGCCACAATAGGTACTTTTGGGCTTGGCTTTTTCAGTTTTAAGTAATACACATACATAGAAACACACACAAGCCCCACACTTTAGAGCAATGGCTTTTTCCTTTTTTTATTGTGTCCTCGATGGTCAAGTGTTCTCTCAAGCTAACAAAAACTTAGACCAGAGAAAGCTTCCATGTGCCTTCTTGCAGTAGTAGATCTTGCTGTTACAGGAAAGCCTCTTGCTGACACACTCCTTTGTTTCTTTCCCAGCTGTCTTACTGTAGCCTGACCTCTTATTTCTACATCTTTTGTCTTTCTTTGCTTCAGCACCTACATGATTTTGTTACTCTCATTTGTAATCCACAGAACAAACTCCATGAGAGTCTCTGATTTATATAAGCCACAACAGACATAGGTAGGGATAGAGAAAAATACAATACTTGTAAATCATCCTCCTGGTTCTTGCTGAGGAAAGGAGCTGCTCAAGGGAAGGCTAAAGACTGAAAGCAGAGGCATAAAATACAAACGATGCCACAGACTTATATTCTGTATATTCTTATAATATATAGCTCAAGTTGGCCTTTCTAAAAAAATTACAACTATTTAACATTTGTTTCATGGCTTGGCATCTCATTACTGACAGAAATGTCCTAAAGAAAGAACCACAGACATCAACTGTGTCTTTCAGGGCAAGATTCCTGGGGCTCAGAAGAAATGGAAAACACCTTGCCATGCAGAGATGGAAATCTAGCAAAGCTTTCAAGGTTTGCTGCAGTGTGGTTTGACAACAGCCCTCAAGCAAAGCAGTAAAAGTTCTTACAACATTATATGATCTGAAAGAAATCCACTTTAATTAATTTCAATACTTACTACTGCTTCCATATCTGAAGTATCAGCTGGAGCAAACATAGACTGAACCATAAACTTGTGTTTACTTTTCTCATTAGGGTCATAGTCAAAGGGTTGTAGCATCACTGGAAGGAAAACGTCAAAACACGTTACGTTAACATTGCTCTGATGCATAGTCATGCACTGATGATACAGTTATCACATCTGGGAAATACAAACATAAAAGCCATTTCAAGTTGTGCCTGTTACGACCAAAGCAGCAGCTGAGATCAGGAGCCTCACTTTATAACAGAAGTTTAAAAGAAGGCAAGAGAAGCAGACTTCCTCAGTCTGTCTAGATTTTTTTGTCTTGAGAATTTTGCAAGTGCTGATCACTGTACAATATTCTGTACACAATTATGGCAAGATAATGATAGTGATTTATAGTAAATAGGGTAATTTACATATCATCTGGGACAGAGGGAAAAATCCTCAAAGAAAGCTTCTTTTTTTCTTCCCCCCTTCCTTGGGGCAGAAATAACAAGCTGATATTTTGATTAGCTGTACACACAGCTAACAAAAGCTACAGAGGCAAAGCCAAGCATTTTAGATCTTGAGGTTCAAGTATCAGGCTGGAAATTTACTCTACAGATTTAAGAAGTCTCATGGTATTTGTTTTATCAAGTCTAAGTATTTCTCTTCCAAAAATAAGTTGCTGAAAGTTTGTTACCTATTTATAGCTGGCAGTTTATGGTTAAATGCTAAACAGACTTTGCCTCTGAAAAGTATACAAGGACAGGTATTTCTGAAAATCACAAATATTCCAGGAATTACTTATGCAGAAATTGACTGTGTGCAGGGGATGGTGAGTGAGATTTCGCAGGTTAGGGATGTGTGTACTTTTTCATGAATTTATTTGTATTTTAATTGAGTATTAGGGATTTCCATGTCTTTTTGGGTAAAGAACTAATACATTAAAGTAACTTGAAGAGTTATGTATTTCATTTACATGGAATGTAACCACAGAGGTCACTTAGAACTTCTACATTTTGCAAATGACACCTGGATATTTAACTACAGTGACACTAAACATGGGTTTGGCTTCCACATGAGATAGAACATATGTTAAAGTAAGCAAAGCAGTTTACACAAACATCTTATTAGATACTGCAAAAAGCAATCACCCCCTCAAATTTAAAATGAAGCTTGCAGATGCTGCAATTACTGCTAACACAAATGGTGTAGGGTTTAAAAATTCACATTTTATGACCCATGAGGCTACTTCAGTCCCTCAATTCAACCACCTAAGAAGAAAGCAGCTCAAGAATTAAGATTACTTTCAAATACTAGTGCTATTAACATTATGTGCCCAAATTCATATGCACCAATTGCAGGGGTTTCTCCTATAAAAGTGATATGCAAAAATCCCATTTATTGCAGAGGAAAGCAAGACAGACCAATTTGTGTCCTTCAATGAGGAGAATATATTATGGCTGTGCCAGCTTTATTATCACAACCTCTCTGGCCATCAACAACCACATGCCTTTTACAGCCGGAAGAGAAGGCAGACAGCAAATGCTCTCAGATAAAGTGCTTCAAAAATTATACATTTTCAACTCACCTTGAAGTAATCAAATAGCAGTCCAAAATAAATGTTTGCAAATTCACTAGTTACTTTTAAAACTATTTTTCCAACAGAAGTGCCTGCACTGTGAAAGCACATATGCATTTCAACACCGCATGAGACATCACTGAAGAGCAGCAGCATTATTTTTTTTCTCCTCTGTAGTAGACACCTAAGTTATTTAAAATCTATATAACGTCCAAGATCCAACTGGGTAGTCAAAACTATCCACTGTTTATGGAACTGCTCCAGATCTGCAGTTTTATTGGTTTGCTCTGCTGAGTGCAGCTATAAGCTCATTTGGAAACTATTACTTCCCCAGTGATAGCACTGAAGCTGTTCTCAAATGCCAAATGATCGCTGCTCTGAATTCCATTCACCAAATCATAAGAGCAAGCAGCTAGAGAGGGCTTGACAGTACAAACGTTGTTAGCACTTGTATTTTTAGATCAATACATGAAAGCCACATTGACACAAATTACTCAGCAAATGTGTTGTAAGACAGATGGGAAGCTCAAAAATACGTACTTCGCTCGAGAGGAAACCAAACCATTTCAACATTTATTCACATACAACTGGGGTTTCTATGAAACACCCGTTCCACGTAACAGCCCTAAGTGATGGAAATCTGCTGCTGTGAATGTGGCTCTCCTTCGGACTGCAAATATCAAACCTTATGTAAGAACTCTGTGAAATGTGTATGCTCAAAAAAATACCTTATCAAGTCATTCATTTCATCTAGTCAAAAGTTTCTGACCCGTTTTCATCAGAGCCCATAGCTCTAAGAAACATTATTAACACAATCTTCAAGTTTACGAGCACCAACATCCATCAGGCAGAGAGATGCATTTCAACCACGTTCTAAACTGATCAGCCTACAGCTAAAGCACCAGAGGTATTCTACCAAAAGCAAAATCTACAAAGTCATTGAGCAATCAATGGAACGAGGAGCAACACAAGTTCTATTTGTTAGTCCCCTTGTCTCTCTTAAAATCCAAGCTCAACAGACGGACCTTACAGACATCCTATTCTGAAGTGTTCCCAAAGAAATGGATACCAGTTTTCCCACAGTCCTGCAATATCCCCTACATTTTATGCAAGGTTTTCTGTAGACAGTGAAAGAGATGCAGTGACCACCTGATACACTCTGCTTTTCCTAGAACAGTTTACTGGCAAAGTTAACAACAACATCAGAAACATTAAACCTCTGGCTTTCCTAGAGTAAACTTGCCTCTCAAAGAGCCGAGGGAATCTGAAGCAAGGAACATAGAAGGAGACAAAACTCCACCTGTAACATCCAGTACTCCCTTCCAAGAGCAGAAGGAACAGAAAAGTCCCCCTGCTCAGATAGTCAGCAACCTTCCCCTACTTTCAATCTAAATTTATTAATGGCCTGTTTACTTGGTCCTGGCCCAATGCTGTCCTTATGCTTAAATATCAACGAAGGGGAAGAGTCATTTACTTCTGGCGCATTCCAAGACATCAATCACGGTAACTCTTGGCCTTCTGGTCAACTAAACATGCCAGTCTCAGTGGGTCCCCTCTGGGCCAGGCTCCCCATTCAGTGTCTGCACCTGTTCTGGCTTGATCTCCTCTATATGAGCTGCTCTACTTATACATCCAGGAAATTTTACTAGGGCCGTTTATACATCCAGGAAATTTTACTAGGGCCGTGGCCCACAGCATTTATACCCTCGTAGCTCTTCCATTATCCAGCCTCTTTGCACATACTGCATTTGCCTTATTCACAGCCTCATTATGTCCACATCCTGGTCACCCCAGCCAGCCCACTTTGAACAAGGCTGACATTATAGCAGGACTATTTTATTCTCCAATAAGACAACTTTATAGTTTTTCTGATGAAATTCATCCTCTGTTTCTCATACTGTATGCATCAGGGACACCCAGTTCTGTTGTGTATCTTCAGCCTCCCAACTTTACATCACCACCAAGGTTTTTAGTGTACTCCTTGTGCCAAAATAGCTTATAAAAGCATTAAACAAGCTAAGTACCAAGAATCATTCTCAAGATGTCACATGTAGCTTACAGCTGTTACATTTTAATCCACCACATCACTGTTTACTCTGAAGTAGCCCATTCAGTAGTCTTTGAATCTTTTTTTTTTTCCCCCAATAGCTTTATTGATATTTTTCCCAAATGGCACTGCATGAAGTTCCTGATAGTCTGGATAGCTAAGTCTACCACACTCATGTCATCATTACATAAAATACCCCAATCAGCTACAGGGGCAAGCCTCAACACCACTGTGCAATTTGATCAGCTCTGCTAGAGGTGATCAGAGGACATCCACAGATACAGGCAGAACCCACTGCACCACTTCACATTTGCTCCATGCTTACATAGGTCTTTCTGCAAATATTGCAATAATACTTAAAAACATTGGATCGGTGAGGATCAAGACAGATTTCTTTTAAAGAAACCAGAGAAAGCCAGTTCCAAACTGGGCAGTCACGACATAGTCCTGGGAGGGCGAGGGGAACAGCAGCAGCAGCGAGGCTTCCTCGGGAGAGTCGGGGGCTGAGGCAGCAGAGGGGGCACCATCGGGCTCTCAGCAGAAGGGGCAGACCCACTGTGATGGAAGAGAGCAGCAGCTGCAGAAGCACCCTGCTGAAGGCAACCCAAACTGCCTTTTCAAAGTCAGGCGAGTGTACAAAAGACTAAAAATCCCCTCTGAGGATGTTCGACAGCAATCGATAATGTCAGCTTCTCCCCGTTTTTAGGAAGCATGCTCAGACTGCTCTCTTCAGCAGGACACTGCACAGACAGTACCATCTGTTCTTCCTCTCTCCCCCCCTTAAACACCTACACCTATCTGCAGGCTCACTGGCATCTGCTTATATTTTTACACTTTTCTTTTGTAATCCATTCATGGCTTTTATTTAGGTTTCAACCTTCCAGAGTCACAAAATCAGGTATCTTTTTTCATAAAAGACATGTCTAACAAAAATGGGATGTGTGCAGATACTCTTCAATGTATTTCAGACCAAATGCAATGAAATCAGATGGCAGCACACATACACACTTCCCAACAGTTACATAAACTCAGCTGTTAAAATTACATGCCATTATATAACAGGTGAAAACACGGGCTGCAAACCTGACACCGCAGCAAGCAGCACATGCTGACAGGGCCTTAACTGCTGGCGTTTAGGAAGAGCTGTGATATGGCATAGACGACAGTATTTGAGACTCCACTAGAATAAAGCAAGCTTTACTTTTCTGACATTTTATGTTTTACGTGAGCCAGATGCTAGAATGAAATAAAGTGGCATAATGTTGTGATTGCTGCCTCTGTCTGAGGGCAGAGCATCTTCACATACACTTACATCAGAACAGTACAGATACAGTTCACAGGGTTGTAACGAAGGCATCCAGTTACTACAGGGAGAGGAAGATAAGGCTGCTCCAAACTCAGCTTCAGTCAGTAATATTCTGACAAAGTTAAACTGTTCCAGAGCCTCGTGCCATTATCCTCAGGCACTGATTTTTTGCAGAGACAAGGTGCAGCACCAGTGCAGTGCTCAGAAGCGGCTGCGTTAAGCTGGTCAGCAATTCTGAGGAGGCCAGATTGCAGATTGTAAACACAGCCCAATTACTTTAAGTGTCCGGAAGCCATTACTGAATTAACTACATTGTAATAATTTCTCATCAGTAGTATTTTCACTAGGTTTGGAGAAATTCAAGTCCTATTTTTATGCCCTGTGCAAGATTTCAATTACATGACTGAAAAATAACTGGTTCGGAAGCAAAGGAACGAATTACAGTTATTTTTCACTTAACTCCAAAATCAGTTCTCTGTTCTTAGGCAACATTACTTCAAAGGTTAAACACCTCTCCCCTGTCTGTGAATTCAAAACCAAGTCTGTTCTGTATGTTGACAGGAGACCACTCTTTGATTCCCCCCTATCCAAGAGATGCCTTCTGCTAATCAGAACCAAAGACACCATCATCTTCAAGTCCAAATAATGTCCCATACACAGTTTATAGGAATTACCAGGAATGCAACATATCCAGCTCTATTAAAGAGAAATTCAATCAAAGCACAAGATAAAAACAGCTTCAGTTTAGAATGTTGTAGGAAATAAAGAATTAACATTTATAAGCCCAGAATTCTGTAACACATCCACCTGTTTACCTCAACATATCACCTAAAGAACAATGAATGTTTACTGCTTGCATTTTAAAATATGTTAATGTAAGGAGATGCTATTTAAGATCATTATTTATTACTACTAACTTATCAGCATGAAAATATGCACAACACAAATGTGAGTGTGATTAAATACACGATGGCAATACTAACAGACTCATAAATCACTATAAAGTTATCAGAAAAAGGAAATTTTTCAAAGCTCTGTAAGCAAGAGCAAAGCACAGCTCAGAGTTAACACGGCCATCTCTCATAGAGGAATACAGTCAGTGGAGTCTTGGACTAGGTCCATACTCTATCTGGTATGCTGCTGGGGAGAGTCAGGCTAGAAAAGCTAGTAAAACACAGGCATGCTGGTAGCACAACGTACGGTGGTTCATTCAACCCTGCTCAAGGTAGAGTGAAGGGTCACTGTAATCAGAAGTTTAAGAAAATAGTCAATGTTGAGATCAAGATGATATTTAAAAAAGCATGGTATGTGCCTCCAAAGGAAGCAGGCTTTTAATTTTGAAAGTTCATCTAAAAGATGAAAAGAATCCACATGAAGATAATTTGTAGCTAGAAACCATGCTAATTTTCATTATCATTTCATTTATTTCTATGCATTTAATATGCTTGCCTGCAGCCAGCGTAGATGACAGACAGCTTTACTTGGGAATCGTCCTCATTTTCAAAACCTCAATTTCTCTCTAGAGAGCTTTTTTATTTACATATTCGTCATTTCAGAGCTTGCTGGCTATGTGTAAGCCTTCTCCTGAAGCAGCAGTGCTCTGCCTGCCCCACGTACAGCTACCACATCCCACTGGTTATCTCATCGTTACCTTCCCCAGACATTAACTGCAGGCAAGGCACAAGTCTGCAATCACACGCACACTCAATTTGACACCAGAGAAATTCCAAAAACAGATCAGTAAGTGTGCAAACACAGGCATGCACAAGAAGAGCTACAGGATTAGAGTCTCCTAATGTTATAGTGCAAAGCATTTTGGGGATCGATTTTCAAGTTTGTCAAGATCCTAACAGCCATATAACCTAGCAGTAATTCTTCTCACCATGTCTATATTAAAATTTATTAAAAATAGTAAATCTACATGTTTACTGAAAAGTCAGACTTTATTCATGCAATGTGCCACTACTACATGCTTTGATAGAACTCTTTATTAAAAACATGGATCAGAGAAGTCACTGAGAAAATACATTGTTTTCAAACACTATCATCAGCAAGTTAATAACATACAGACATTCTCTTCATAGGAATACTCAGCCCTTTGTGCTTTCAAAGTGAGCCACTCCTTTACTTTTCCATTACCAAATTTAGGCTAGTCAAGAGCTACTGACTCATCAGAGGAGATCTACGGAATGGTAAAGATTTAGTCACTTGACATTTCTAACACCAAAGCGTATTGCATCTGCAAAGGACACGAAACAAGCATGGCTTGAAATAAATGCTTTCACTGCTGATTCTATCAGGCAGCTTAGCACCAGCCAACATCAGTCTAAACTGGTGTGGCCACAGTCCACTCGGTTTTATTCTTCCCTTGATAGGTCCATCTGAACATTTGGTTGACTCTGTGGTGAGCCAGTTCAGGAAGTTAAACTGGCAAAAAAATAACTGTACAAAAATAATCCCAAAGGGAGGGCAGGGCTGCAGCAGGACTGCTTTGGACAAGCTGGCTAGGGCTGTTAATGAACTATATAAATCATTTATGTATTTCTCCCTTTTTTTCCTCTTCAAAATAAGATGTAAAACCAGACCTGTTACTGCTAGATGGGAAATAACTGAAGTAAGGATATATGAAATGGCTGCTTTTCCATGAAATCACAACCTCTTGCTTTTACAGACATTTAACAAAATACTTTCAGATTGCAATGCATTCCAAGAAATAACTGTTAAGAAGAAACTATTGTCTATCACCAAAAAAAAAAAAAAGCTTAAAAAGCTTACCAGAAACATTAATTGATGTTCCTGCATCGATAATTCCACTGTTGGGCCTTACACAGTATCTACGTGGTGCTGTGGTCTTAACTTTGAAGCACACATTTCTGTCTGTAGGATTGCCGAGTTTCAGGTTTGTAGTGACAACATCTGTGAAAGGACCTGAGGAGGAGAGCAAAAGCAGACTTGAAATCAAACAGAAAACACTTCTCAAGCAGAGGCTAAGCAGGCTCTCCATCTCTGTTCACAAATCTGATGCAGTAATTAATGTTCAGTTTCCACCTACAGCCCGTGCAGACACCGCACACGCGAAGCCGCGGCTGCAGCGAGGCCTCCGAGCGTTCCGACCGCGGTGTGCTCAACTCGCAGCACAGCAGCTGAAGCTGCTCATTGACAGCCAAACAAAACGGAGGAAATAATTTCTACATGGTTCCAACACATCAACATGGCATTCAAATGATGCCGGATTCTCTGCTGTATCGCAGCCCGTTCTAACGACTGAATCCCAGTGAACCCGTGCTTGCAGCCATACCATACACACCTGTTACAGCTGGTAAATGGAGCAGTACAGCAGAGTACGGTAACCAGAAAGGCAGCAGTAAGTGGCTGCTACAGATTCAGCTGCCTCTGCAAGGCAGACCTCCAGGAAACAAGATTCCAGCGGGTGTTCTGAAATGCTGCAGCATGACCAGCCAGGTAAGCTTTCAGTGTGAATCCCCTTCTCCTACCAAGTCTTTTTGTTTAAATAATTCTCTTGGCTACCAGAAATGATGAACAAGAAGAAATCTCCATAAAATAGCCTACCTCGCCCAGGACGGGAAAGCGCCACATGGAAACAGGAAAATTCTTGGACGCTGAGAGCACTGCAAATATTTCCCTATTACTAAAGCCAGAATCAAACCACTGTCAAGTTTTGCAACATCAAGTGGAGGCAAAACAACTTCTCACGGGCTCACTACTTAGCTGAAACTGCCCAAATCCCTCAGGTTAGAGGAAAGGCTAGTTACTTATTTTCGTCAAGACACTGATAAATCAGAAGGTGCCATGCAACTGTGGTGCTCACTCAGGTTGCAAAGAAGTCAAATTAAAAGAAATAGAACCATGCTTTGATCAACTGTCTTCCGAGTGAAAGTAATTAATTTGATGCCTGAACAGAATATCTTCATCTATCCTCAGGAGTAAAAGCAAATTGATCAAAAAAAAAAAAGGCAAAAAAAAAAGCCAAGCATCTAACCTTCCCTTGGAGAAATGACAGCCCTAAAATTTATAAGGAGTGAATGATGATGATAAAAATACTAGCAGGCAACATTCCACCATTCTCCTGCAGCATGGCTGGCTTCAAATAATTTAAGTTTGCTCCCTTTTCTACAAATTCATCACAAAAATTTGTCTGCGATGACATTTAATACAGCTCTCAAAGTATTACAATCCTGCAACCTTTATGCTTGATACAATTTAAGTAATTTGAAGGGGAAAAAAATGAAAACAATCTCACACATGAAAAAAACCTCAACTAGCTAACAGTGTAGCACCATTTCTGTCAGCACGCTGACAAGCCAGCTTTGCATTTACAATGCAAAAATTGAAGCAATGAAGTTTTCAGATCCCGTAACAAAGATCTCAACCTATGCCTGATGAAATGCTGAGATGTTGAAGACAATGAAACACAGCTGTCAAATTCTGTCAGTGTTCTGCATGCAGAGAAAGACTTTAAAGGAAGGTAACAGGGCAGAGGAATCCTCGAGTTGTTAAAGCAGTTAAACAAGCTATCAGAAAAATCCAGCAATCGTCTAGGTGTGTAAAAACAGTAGCAGACCTTCAAGATAGCTCTAACTGGGAGAAACCAACCTTTTGGGAGAAATCACTAGATGTCTAATTATGAAAGTGTGCCCCTACTAAAAAAATTACAGTTGAGCTATCCCAGCACAGAAGGAGGGGTCGTCTGCACAAAGCCCTGCATATGCAGCTGCATCCTCACTAGTGCTTTACTCGTCTGCATGCTGGGATAGATTTCCTGTGGGAAATGCCATGTTTTTACTCAGCTGATCCATGAATGTGTGCAGGATTTGTGCATCCCAGCACAGAGCTGCTGTTTGTAATAGTAATACGACAACAATTCTGTCCATAAAATAACTTCCAAATGGAGTTACTTATTGCTAACATAGATCATACCAAAATATTTGGCAGCAAAACCTTTCAGCAGACTGAATTAATTTCTTCTCGTCTGCTTGATGTTTCCTCTTCTGTCCGCTAAATTTTGAACAGTTTCTTTAGATATATTTTCCCCAAATTACAGGTTTTACAGATTACCCAGCAGAACTCTACTAGAAGGATGACTTCTGCTTTCAAACCTGAGTGCAGGCACACTCCTTACAGCACTGCTGTTCTCATACTGCAGCAAAGCAAGACAGAGGCAGGCCAAAGCAGGATTAAATTAAAGTGCCATCACAGGTGCTCTGAAGTGTGGGGGGAAAACCAAACCAAAAGCAGACAACAGAGTGTTACTCAGGGGTAATCAGGGCATGGCAGTGAAACATTATCAGCCTGGTTGGCCTTCCTTTTGAAAGCAAGGCCCATGGACTGCCAGCTTAGGCCAAAACAAAACTTCAACAGCCTGTTATATTACTCTAGCCTAGGTTAGATATTTGGGGGTGTGGTAATGTGGGGGGAACTGATCACAGAACAAACACAAGCTAATTCTGTACTGGAGATGCAACTTTGTTTTTTAACACCTGAATTAGAGCTCTGCAGATAAGGTTAACTTTGGCATTAATGGTTCAATGAGACACATCTGCCCTTGCCCTGAAGCTTCACTCTTCAGTGCAAGGCAATATGATTTCTGGAATCAAACCCATGGATACAGGAAGACAAAATGCTCTATGTCTCTTTCCAATGCCTCTGTCCTCACCACAAGTGGACAGACTATTCACACAAGTATACACAACACTTGGGTAATGCCTATACTCCTGAGGGGGGCTGTAAACACAACTACAATCAGTCCAGTTGGTGCATCTGGATGGTACTGGAGTTAAAAGCAACCAGTTGACTCTGCAGAAGAAAACAACTCTCGCTGTGGGACTTAACAGAAGCTGCACTCTTTAAAACCCACAAACTTTATTTCATAATGTTCAAAACAATGTATTTTTGATTGCTCTCAATATTTCTAGATAAGTGAAACATATTAAGGCATGATTGCCTTTTTTTTTTAAAGATCATGAGAGAAATACTACTGATGTCATCCCAAGGACAGTTATGGGAAACTCAAGGTGTGCACCTGCATTATCTGACATGGGATTGTCATGGGAGCAAGCTCTCTAGAGGAAATAATGCAGTAAATTGAATCTGGTGGTGAAAGTTTGGACGATTCCAGAAGAGCAAAATGACTTTTTTCCTCTAAGTGAGAATAAATTCAACTTGTGTTACTGCAAACAGGGCATCTAGCTTATGTAAGCAAACTCACAGTACTAAGTGTGAGTACTAAACCACTCATACACTTGTGCAGCAACTAACAGTAAGAGGTATCATGGTTTTTCATAGGGTCACTTTTCAGCAGGGTTCATTTCAAGCTACAGCTGTGGCTTCCCACCCAAGAGCTACGCACACAACCCTTTGCACTGGAGGATCACGGTGTTATCTCAGCATTTGCCACGCTCCATCTCCAGTTCAAACACCAGTGCCCTATCAATCTTTCCTAAGAGTGCCATTCTGTGGTGTACTGCATTATAATACTCTGTATCATTTCAGTAATAATACAAAAGCCTGAGAATTAGGTCAAAAGAACATGATGTCAACTCTATTTAAATTTTAAGTAACTCATTGCTGTATTGTATCAGCAAATCCAGGCAGATCATTTCTTGGTCAGCACAGTACTTGCTCTAAGTGTCTTGTCTCCCACTACTCACAGCAGCCGGGTTATGCAGTTACATCATTTGTACCAAATCTTAATACAATTATTCTCACCTTAACCAAAATGTCATGCTTCAGCACGGCAAATAAATAATCCTCATAGACATGTACTTGCCATGCAGGAAGAACACTGCCCTTTAACAGTCTGGAAGAAGTTAGTGCAGGTATCAGCAGAGGTAAAGCTTTGAAGGCACAGGCTCAGTCATCTGCAGATTACAATGTGCAAAAACTACTACAAATTTATGATTACCTACACAGGCCAGGTGGGCCACAGTCCCAATATTGCTTTGTTCCTGCATCAGTCTGAAAGGGGAGGTGGTGTGAGCTCTCCCTTCCACCAACTGCTTGTGCTAGCTGCACAGGGTGCATCTGCTGGCACCGAGAGCTGAGCCAGGGAGCTGCCTGGGCTGAAAATTAATCCACTTACAAGGCAGGGAGTAGGGAGGGAGCAGTGGGGGAGAGGAAAAAAAAAAAAGAATCAGTTTTCAACCAGATTAAGCAGCACTCAGGCGCTAGCATCAGAGAAATCACATCTTTCTGAGTAGCATTCTGCCAAATTATGGCAACAAGGTCTCATATTTAATAGGTTAAAGTTAGCACATCTAGGCATATGTGCTGCAGTCACACTTGTAGTATTGGCATAGTTGTTCAAAGTAGTTAAGGCACATGCATGGGTTTTTTTTGTGCTTAAATCTAATGCAAATTCTCATGTTTAAAATGAAGCATCCCCTAAAAAAAAATTAGGGTATTGGTGCTTTTTAGAGCAAAAGCACCACAGGAGCACTTGATAACAACTGCAGGCATGTTAAACTGCCAATTGCTGATCAACAAGACTAAGAATAAATTCTCATCAAGCTGCCCATGTTATTCCCAGAACATTTTAGATGCATGTTCATCTTCCCTAACCAACTTTTGCTACTCCAGCTTAGCACCACAGACCTGTACCCAAAGGCGAGGTAATTGGAAACAGGAAGAAATAAAAGTAGAGCTTCTAGTGAGACAATCCCTCTTGTACTTCATTTGTGTAATGCAGCAGAATGCAACAATGGGAGGGGAAGGATGTATTTCACCACGGTTTAATACCATCCATGTGTCAGATGAAAGTCATTAATCAGCTGACATAATCAGCCATAGAAAGGTAAACAAGGAATCTTTAATAAGGGAGATGGTGGAAAGCAGCAGAGAGGAAACTTTAATTGTTTTGTGGCTATTCTCAAGAGCCCACTGCCTACACACTGATGTGCCCTGACTAACAGATGTCCATTTGGAGCAGTAATTCACCCAGTGAAAGAGCCACACTGACCCTGCACATAGGAGTGGAGAGGGTGGGGGCTGAACGTGATACTTCAGGCTCTCTTTGCCATCACACAATCCACAACAGCTCCTGCTCCCGTGGTGGGAAGTTCCTCCCCACCAGCTCAGCCAGCCCCTCAAACTGAAGGTGCACCTCACCCTGCTCTAGTGTGTCTGAACCCACTGCAGAGTCCTGAGAGAGCCACCACCACTGAAAAAACCAACCACTGCCCAAGAACACAGTTTTCAGTCTTTCTACTTGCAACTTGCTTTATCATCATCATATCCAATTGTGCCTTGGTTCCTTTACTACGCCTCTGACAGTACCAAGAAATTTCATTTTATTTCCACAATTTCTCCCAGTTTATTTTTGGGGGTGTTTATCAGCAATAGCGAGTCAAAATAAAAACACTAGCAATGAGCACGAGAGCTCAGGAACAGGTGCAGAAGCTGACTTACTGTATACCTCTTTTTAAAGTTATATATCAGTTGATGACCTTTGAAGATAAACACTAAAATAAAAAAAGCTGAAATGTCAAGCAAGACTTCTTGAGCTATCAGCCAGGTGCCTGTGAATGAAGAACACCCATGATCCAATCAAACTCTCCCACCATCTTACTCGTCTTTAGACAAATCACTGAGAGGCTTATCTTCTGCTATTAAGAGCCTTAAGAGTTGACAGCAGCTCCAAAACAGAAGCAGGTTTGGACCCTTACAGTTTTCCTCTCTGTGAAGTCAGGAGAATACTTACCTAATTACAGAGAATCTTGTGAAGATTAGTGTTTTAAAAAGTACTGTGTGCCAAGTTTTAATCATCATCATGATCTGGCTCTGGAGACATTCATAATTTAAGTGAGCATCCTCAACTTCTGAAATCAAAGAAGTCAAGGAATGAAAAATGAGAAATGCCTTTGTTGCCTAAACATTTGATTTCACAAGTAACTTGCTGAGAAGACCCAACAACTCCAGATTTGGTTATTAATTTTACAAAAAAAAAAAAGTAGGCCTTTCAATCCTTGTGTAAATCACTCATAAACCTTTCTACCTCAGCTCAGGTTTTACATGGAAGTAGCCAGAAAACCTCATAAAGATAGTAAAGAGTAAAGCTAGAAAAACTTTACTCTTAGCATGACCATCCTCAACCAAGAGCCTTAAAGCAAAATAACACGAGGAAAGTGGTCATTTCCACTTCTGCTGTGTCAAACAGCAAAAGCCTTGATGAAAAACCTATTACAAAAATAGAAGTGCCATCCAAATCACTGCCCATGCAAAAGCTGACACAGTGGAGTAATTTTTATTTTTTTTTTAATTACGTAGTCAATGAAATGATCTAAGGGGAAAAAAAAAGAAAAAAAAAGGATGTAGAAACCCAATAAAATTACATGATCCGGATGCCAAAGTTGGGGCAAGGTTATCAGTAAATTATTCCATTTGGACGGATTAATCAGTGTCCTCCTCTGGCCTGTTTGGGCACAAACTATTTTTGCCAGAGTGTGCCTCATGCTTAAAGAGAAAAAACAAATCTGAGACTAAAGACTATTTTCAGGGTATCTATTAGTAAGTAATTTGTGTCACCTTTTACTTCTCAGAGGATCATTAACAGTTTGACTTCACAGTTGTAAGCACTGAGAGGTCACACATAAGCTTGCCAAGAGAAATGGAAGAATATGCCCTTCAACTAATTTTGGTACCAGTGTCACTTGTTTTTTCCAACGGATCTCTTCAGACTTTTATTACACCCAAACATTACTTGTATCTTCAGCAACAAAATCACACAACATGAAATACTTTCTCTACATCCTAAACGGAAAGCAGTTTTCCACACACAACTGCATCAACAGGAGACCAGTAGCAGAGCTGGCTGCCTTTTGGAGGTGCAGCTCTGTCTCAGCTGGGCTTTCATATCCGCTTAGAACCAAATGCCAAACGTATCGTATTAACTTTATTCATTCCACTCACAAAGATCACGTGTACCAACTCTCTCCAGGTATGAAAACTGCTCAGAAAACAGCAGCATACTCTCTTTTGACAGGGCAATAGTAGCTACATCTCTTTCAATAAGCCTGACAAGACATCTGCTTACTCTACACCACGAGAAGCCCTGTTCCTGGGAATTGCTGGGTGGGTATTGAGAAGACACTGAAACAAAGCACTGATCCCCGGGGACAAAATGCAGCAGTGGGATGATGGCCTGATAGAAACGCATCCCTGGCAAAAACAGTGCTAAAGGCTGGAGTCTATAAAGTATCTCCCTGGAAGAAGCATTGTGATCTTAATCACCACCCCAAATTACACTTTTTCTTATACTTCTTATGGAGTAATTTTTCTTAGTCTAACAGCATCACTAATCTCTGTTTCAAACGCCTATCAAGAAGGTAGGGAAGGAGCAGCTATGATTTTATGCTCATATATACTCTTCAAATAGACAAATCTGATGTGTAACTTAAAATATTCACTCAGTTGCTACTTAAGTGCAAAACTATGCAAAATCTGAAAAAAGCCCAACAAAGGAAACAAGCAAAATTCAATTTCAGAAAGCACAGCAAGTAGCTGCTTTGAGTAATTTACAAAAAATTAAATAGGCAGTAAGTAGCTAATAAGCTCTACAAATAAGGAAGGAATCTTGAATTTAACAAGTCACATTTCTGAGGAACCACAGCTTTTTCCTGTGCTTTCAGAAACTAAGGAAAAAAAAAACCCACAGATCAAACCAAACCCAAATCAGAAATATAGTCAGAAGCAGTGTGAAAACAGCAAGGAAAAAAATATCTGACAGCTTATACTGTCTGGCATGGAACAAAGTATTAATATGAAGTGCATTCTCCAAACCTAAACTTCTGTAAGCATTATGTGCACCACTGTATGATGACAGTAAGCACAGTGTAAGAACAGCTATACAAAAAAACAACCAACCAAACCAAAAAAAAATCCTTACAGGCCTTACACCTTTGCTTCTAGTCTGGTAAAAATGTGGGAAGGCCAGGAGAGGAGACACTGCAAATCAGAGGTAATTTTGCATGCAAATATTCTGAGAAGATGCAAATTCTGTTGTTAATTCACATATCACAAGAAGCAGCAGTTGCAAATAAAGAGAGGCAACAGTGGCAGTCCAAGCATGAAGCTGCCTATGGGAGGGCTGGACTCCTGCTTGTGAGAAACATAAAAAGCACCAGCAAGGATGAAGTAACTGGGTAGATAAAAAGAAGCAGTCATGGGAAAACCAAAAAAGTGCATCTTTTTTTCTTAAAAACACAAAAACCAAAAACCAACCCCCCCCAGTCATTTGACATGCCTTCTACATGCACAACTAACTTCAATTAAATCTTTAAAATTGTGTGCAAAAACATAGGATTTAATTCCACAGTGAGCCCCACACCTACTTGATTTTATAATCTGCATCATATGTAACTGGATCACCAGGATCCAACCAACCAAGAAAACAGGATTAAATTTAGAATGATAAAATCTTTAATCCATAGCACCATGGTATGAGGGACCTCATTTACAGCACAGAGAACTAAACACTAAAGTAGTTTAGTAAAGGGATTATTTTCATAAAGTATTTATAATAATGTGGCAATAAAGTACTGCAGGCAGCAGCAGTACCCCATTGCTACAACTGTTTTTGAGGCCAGAAGAATTACAGTTGAAGCAAGCAATATTCTGACCAGCTACAATACAGGAAGGATGGACTCGGTCAACTCGCAGTCTGGATCATCTTCCCAGTGTAAACACTGAATCACTTCAATCCATGTGCATTTTAATCCTGCACTGAATTAAACATGGAAATGGTGATTTGCTTTGCATACATTTTCAATGACAACAAGATTGTGACAGCTGTTCCAGACTGACGGCACAAATCCCTCTTTATGAAAGGGTGCCTAGCAGGCCAAGTTTTAAACTCAACAACATCCCAGACACATCAAAAAATATCCTCTATGTCTCTATAGACATCTCAGTCTACAAAGCAGGTTCGGAAGGATTTATATCTTGAGTAAATAGTGGGTCAAATGCCAGAGGAAGAGACTTGGCACGAGCCTGGCCCCTGGTTTAGATAGACTGGTATTTAAGAATTCAGGTATGTATGTAAACCAGGCTTCATTTCTGCCTCTGGTCATCACACAGGAAGACAACGACAGGAGGCTTCAATAGCCCTTGTGGCAGGAACTGTCACACCAGTGTCAGTGTCCCTCATTCAGAGAGAAGAAAGGGGTCTAAGTGTGGGAAGGAGTTCCTGACTGAACCAGACTGGCACTTAAATCAGTGAGGATTTACTTGGAGGAAAAAACCCAAACCAAAACAACAGCTTGCAACAGCATGATGATAATGTTAAAGATCACATACCCTAGAAATATAAAGATGAAATTTAAGTCTGAAACAACAGCTGTTACCACAAAGCTGTTGCAAACATCGTCAATAAAGCTTTCAAAGCCAACCCAACTACACTGATAGAAAAAGTAAAAAGGCTGTTATTGTACCAACTATGAAATGCATTCAGTAGTTATTAGCTGTTCCCAGCAGGGAGCAAACATAAGACCAATATGGTAACAAGATAGTAGAAAATGAGTGTGACTGCAAGATGTGGGCAGCATTAGCGAGGGTCATTTGATTCCTGCATCGTCTCCAGCTTGGCAAGGAAGCTGTGTTTAGAGGCACTCTAAAAAACCCTTGGTCACCCATTTTTCTACAAAAATTGCATTCTAACATATGTAGAAGTCTGCTCATTTGATTCAAACCTCGTTTGATGCAATCAATACCTTCCAGACCTGGGTGCATACAACAAATTAATTTCTTTTCAGATTGAGTAGTTGTGCATAGATGTAAGCTGACCTGAGCTCATAAAGTTGGATCATTCACTATGGTGATGATGCCCTTTTTCCAGCTGACTTTCAAAACAGATCTGACAATCTCTTTAAAGGTTTGGACTCTACTTTTTACAATCCTAATTCCAATTTTGGGTGCAATTAAACAGAAGTCAACCTTGTATTCCAACACAGCTAAACTATTTAAAATGAAATGAAGCACTGCACAACCACTGATAAGGTTGCAATTTATAAAACCTCTGAAGTGAAGGGGGGGGAAGACTATTTCTTTCCAAGAAGAATAAACTATCAGGAAGAAGATAGAAGAAACTATCAGGAACTCCTATGCAATTTTCTACTCCCTACTCCTCTTTCATGGGCATTAAGACACTGCCCAGGACACGCAGGGTAGCAGCTGGTAAATACAAAACGCTTCTAAGCATCTGTGCGAGTCTGCACCCACTATGATAAATTCCCTGTGTCTTTGGCATGACAGTCACGCTCCTAGGACTTTAGGCAGCCACCTCTTATCTTAGGTTTACACATATATTCTCAATATAGTTTATCAGGTATATTTTCTGAAGTCATGAATAGGACTCATCCCATCAAGGAAATCAGACGGGCAGTTTGCCACCCTGATGAGCTTTAAATAACAAAATTCTTCATGTATCACTGCAATGGTTCCATAGCTCAAAGTGAGCTGAAAATTGGTGCACAAACATGACATTCCCAAGGATCAGGAAGTTATGAATGTGTGTGCCCCATCTTTTACAATAAAGGCAAGCAGTTGATCATATTAAAAAGACAAAGTCCCACAAAACTAAGAGTACTAGCCACCAGATAACAGTCGCTCATGCTGATTTTATCACTGCACTAAGACTTTCCTTGAAATAGTAATACTTTGATCCCATTAATGCTCGTTACTTCAACTTAAGTTCTTAAAAAGTATGCAGTACAAAACTATTCAAAAGCCCTTAACCCATAAATCACATTGGCCAAAGCCTTCGAGCAGATTGTGAGATTTTTTGGAATTAGTCTTGAGAGACCCAGATGTATTCATCAATGCATTCATTGATTACACAGCTAAACTGCCTCGTCTGCTTCACACATCTCGGACAATTGCTAATTGGCTCTCTAACCATCCTATTCAAAAAATTCAAAATTCTGTTAGTCCCCACAAATACAACTCCTCCCCCCTTTCCCAGCAGAGCTGTTAGTGTCCTGTCTCTAGTGTACAGGACAGCAGCAGATTAAGGAAGCTCAACAGAAGTACAATTTTCAACTTATTCCACCTTTCAATAAATGAGATGTGTCACGAGACACTCACAATGCACCACTACCTTGCTTTTAGCTCTAGTTCTTTTCCTTCACCCCCTTCTCGTTTGCTGTGAAGTCTATGGAAAGTGATGAAGTAATTACAGAACTAATGGTGCACATGAAAATAGAGTAATTGAGATGCAGCAAGTCTGTACAACTATAACAAGTGCTTAACAGTTAGAATAAGCTATTGAATTTAGCTAAGTTGCAAGAATAGTGAGCATAACATGAAATGCAAATATTTAAGTGTCACCAGAAAATGACTAATATTGTTTGATAGCTGGGCTACATACTTAGATTTGCTTAGATTTATGAAGCCTGTCTGTTAGTTAAATACTAAGTCCTCTTTTCAGTGTTTACCTTTATTTAATACAGTAACAATGATTTTATTAGGAATCAGGCTAGGAAGAGGGAAGTGGGGACTAATATATTTTCTAGCAGGAAAGCAGATGGGCACTGACACAGCAGCCTTCAAAGAGTAAAGAAATCCTAGCCCTGACTGCCATTATGCTGTGAATACCAGGAGGGCTCTGATAGTTTAAAGAAAACAGTATGTAAATTTTCAGCTTAAAAAATGCATATTAATTATACTAAAGATGTAACTTCTCAGAGCACTCTCAGTATTCTCTCTCAAACATAGTCTGTCCCAGGGGCGGTGACCAGAAATCCCTATTTACCCTGCACAGAACGGAACGAGCACAGAGTCAAATCCCTTCAAATATTCCGTGCAGGAGAGTGCCAGTTATTACAGGCAGATCATGACAGGGATAGGGATTTAATTACATAGTTTAGTCGCAATATCCGACTAAGTCCTTAACCCCTCTTCTGAGACTTGACGACTGCAGGTTCAGTAAAGACTAATCTCACATCCCAAATGAACTGTTGCAAAGCCTTAGACTTGTACCTGATAAGAACTGGATATTCATGTCAGATACAGGAGGTACCTGCAATGCACAGATCCGACTACGGTTTACACAGACTGACCTGAAGGAGCTCAAAGTATCTTACTGGGGAGTGGCAGCCACCTAGCCACGGCAGTGCAGGTTGCACAGGCTGCATGGGGCTGTGAATGAACACTAAATAGTTCACTGGCAGCACTGCAGGTACCTGTCAGACTGAGCACAGCTCTATGGGCTGAGGCAACACCGTTGGACTGCGGCTCTGATGCATCCAGGGGATTCACTTCAGCCAGGGACAGGTGACAGTTTGGAAACACCACCACTAGGCCTCAGGCCAGGTCTGAATCAGTACTGTCAGGACTGGAGAGTAGTGGCTATTCTGGTTATTCTTGTGCCCTTTGCGAAAGCAAGTTACACAGTGACACGTTGCCCACGTGCAGGTGCAAAATCACACGCTGGCTGCAGAAAAGAGCATTTCCAATTGGCAGCAACTTACCGAGTTTTGCATGGAATTAATCCTGCGATTGGCAGTACTGCTGCCTGCCACTTGGGGAGCACTGCGACGCAGTGCTGAGTCATAAATCCAGCCTAACCTGTGGCAAACCTCTAGAAGCATTGCTGACATGTACCTCAGCCTATGCGACCTGCGCTTTTGTGCATGCCCTCTACTGAGCACCACTCCCCTGACACACGGCAGCGGCAAGGAACACAGCAGCACTTCAAACACCTAAAAAATCAGGCCTAAATTCTAAAATAATTTATATTCTAATAAAATTTTGCCTGCTGACATTAACAAATGATCTCTATTCCAGACAGACACACATTATGCTGAAGTGGCACACAGACCTCACTGGACAGTCATCCTGGGCAAGCTATGAGCACGAGTGTGGCACGGTGGTTAACTCCTGTAGCCAAACACACCTAGCATAAGGTGCTAGAATCACACTTCATTGTCTTAGTTTAAAACTAGTAATTTCTAAAGTCAGAGCCTTGAATATTACAGTCCATTCATTGATTGACTGTTGGATGTTATCTCCTAGATAAAAAAAAAGAAAAAAGGAAAAGGGAAACACCAATGAAAATGTTGTCACATATAACAACAACAACAACAGTCTTTTTCATCGTTCATTACCAATGAAGTCTGAGCAATAAACGTTTACTTCTGTGCTTTCTCATCTAGGCTGCAAGTCTACAACAATCAAGAAGTGGAGGAAGTCACTGGAAAGACAGCAAAGCTCCTATTTCACATGACATCAGAGACCAGGGCAAGGAAATGTGCACCTCCAGCCACATCATGGTGTCCTGCAATCCCACGATTCACAGCTGCATTTCAGCACAGCACATGCTGATGCTATTTTGGAGCATGTGTGTTATGGTGTAGGAGATGCGAGGCAGGGAGGAAAGACAACCCCTGCTCATGTTCACATGCTGTGAAAAAAAAAAAAAAAATAGCATGGAAAACTCCTCTGATATTTCTGCACAAACACAGCATTTTGAAACAGAGTGCCAAACAAATTTAGAAGATTCACGGCAAACTGAGGGGTTGCAAAAGCTGCTTTAAAAAGATCCTCAATGCTTTTCAAGTCTAAGTGCTGAGAGAGAGATGGCTTCAACCCCATAGTGACTGGGACAAATTACAGAAGAAATCCTCACTTCACCATCTTCTTCCCCACACAATTTTACAAAAATCTTATGTCCCCCTGTTTTAAATTTAGGAAATATACCCAGCACTTCAACATAACTCCAGAGCTAACTATTTTCTGCTTTTTAACTAAGACCTTTCTCCATTTCCAGTGCTTGTGAAACTTGGTTTATAGTCCTCCCTCACTGAGCTTGCTGCTCTCCATTAAGCATCAGCTCTTTCAGTGCACACCAGCGAGGAAGCACAACGGTACCCATCAGCAGCACTACTGACCTCTGTCAGTTTGTATCTACTCACACCGTGCAAAGCAACACTCTGGAAATAAATGCAACTATTTACAAAGGTAAGAAAATCATTACTGCCATAATACGAGGCAATATGCCATCACAAAACCAGTAAGACAAAAATGCTTAGAGCAGAATTTATGTCACCAATACTTCAAAGTGGCCTTTCCTGAATGAAGGACAGCGGTCAGCACTGCTCCTTAGAAAGGACTGTAAGGCAGAATTTATTGCCAAGGCTCAGCGAGTGCTACCCACAGCATTAAGTCTGCCTGAACATTAATATTTAAGTATACTTTTAAACTAAGCCATTTAATAGCTGCAGTTAGTCAGGTAACATTTTACGTTACAAGAAGCATACTTTGCTGGGTAAAGATTTGGCAACCAAAATCTCTATGGTTAGTTTATTTCATTTCAAACAGTATTACTTAGCCCAGAACTTCAACTGAAACACAGGCAGCCTGAAAATGATCTTTATGTCAACCAAAAAAAAAGAGTTTGGCAGGGTTTTTACCTATCCATGGTGAAGCGGGGAAAAAAACCCAAACAAACCAAAACCAAACCAAACCAAGCAAACCCCGAATCACAATTACAGCTCATTACCAATCAGTGCTAATTAAGACCCCACTTTTTGCCCACCTGAGTTTGGATTTGCTTCCTTGTCGAAAGCAGTATTATTCAGAACAAGAGCTGGTTTTCATAAAGAATTTTAAAACAATAGTTTTCTTCTTGAGCATGTTTGATACTGCTGCCATAACACCACACAAATACTTCAGCTTACAACAAAGATATATTCATTCCACCAGTGTTTATTACCCTGCTTTTGGATACGCCCACTTCTAATTATTACTTAGAATATATTTACTAATAAAATTAAGTAAAGACTCCCCCTACATTTGAAAATATACGTGAAAGCTTTCACAAAGTCTATTATTTTTACAAGAAAACAGTAAACAAATCACTATTTTTAAAAAACATAGTATTTGCCAGATATTCAAATGAAGCTATAAAGCACCTCTGACTCTGGTAGCATAAATAAACTTGCTGAATGCTTATTTGTAATCCCAGAATATTGTATTACAGAAATGCTGTCAGGCTACGAGGCAGCAATTTCAACGCTAACGAAAATTCAAACCCATTCACGATTTTTATTTAAAGAGAATGGATTTTCGCGCGGGCAGAATACTCACGATTAATTTATCTAAATGGCTCGTGGAATTGTAATAATAATATGAAAAAGCCACGGAACGCTGCCCAGCACCTGGCCCCAGGCCCCGTGTTTGCCGTCCAAGGCCGGCTGAGCCGCACGCACGTTTCGGGTGCCCCACGCCCCGGCTGCGTGACAGCTCCGGGAGGACTCGCCTC
>VWZY01007663.1:740050-759696 GCA_013399075.1 Chloroceryle aenea | reverse complement strand
CAAAATTGTTTCTAAGGAGTCATGCTAGAATGAGAGCAGTTTCAGCAAACACTGTTCCAATTTTTAGGGGGACGAATCATCCTACTGCCTTGATTTTCCATGTAAAATAGGAAGCACCAAATAACTCTGAGCCACTAGAACTTCTCAAAGTATTTCTAAATAGCTGTTTATAGCAAGTACACTCTGACAGCACTATGTTAAAAATGCAGGGTTGGGTGGGGCAGGGGGAAATAGAGAGGGGGTAGGAGGAAAAAGCTGACCCTAAGATAATTTTGATGTTAGAGACTAAGCCCATCAATACTCTTGAGTTTCAGGATGGTCTTGTATCCCTCAAAAGATTTGTTATCTGTGACACTCTATAGATAAAACTTGGTAATGCTTGAGTTTTCCAAGTCATGCATTTGACTCCAGCTGACCGAGAAAGGGTCTGCATTCAAACTTCAAATACCCTCCAAAATACCAGAAGGAATTTTCCAGACACAATCATTGGTGTCAGAAGGCCTAATAATTTTAGGGAAATGTGTTTTGGCACTTGAATTCTTGTGTGAGAAACAAAGATGTGGTTTAGAGTGTGTTTCTCTTGACAAGCTGGAACCATAAGACTCTGAAAAGGACAGGTCACATCACTTCTTTTATACTAGAACCTCCAGCTTACAGTGCTAATTCACACAGTCAGATTTCTATACATTTTCTGTCACCTACCATTACCAGGCTGTGATCCATTACTAGGAATGTGATCTGAACATACAGTTTTAACACTTTAAGAGAACTTTATGCAGACTTTTTTTAGAAGCTTGATTTCACCATTCTCCTGCTTCAATGAACTGACTTGTGGCATACAGTGTCAGGTCACTGTAAAGCTACTTCCTGCTTAAAAAGTTCGGAACGTTTCTCTTTCTCTCTGTTGTCCATGACCAGACAAGTCTCTTTTTGTAGAGGTTTAAAGTGTGTAAGAGAGATACATGAAGCTTTTTAGGAAATGAATAGAAGTGTACAAGTTTAGGTCAGTGAAGTATTCTGGTTCTCCTCATGTTTGAGATGATTTTTTTTTTTGTTTCTACTTCTATGTAGCTATTGCAGCTTCTAAGTGGCTTGCTACAGGGTGACAAGCTAGACAGTTCAGACAGCTTCTGTCCTGTAAATCATCAATTCCCAAGATAGTCTTTGCAGATTGCTGGCATAACACACCACAAATAGCCTACACCATCCTTAATAAACACTAAAGACTGTTTCACAAGAAAGCCATTCAATCGTAACTGCTACAGCTTCCTTTTCCAACTAATATTCAGTATATTATACTGGAAATTAACGCTAAAGTTAAGGAGTAATTTAGTATTAGCAATGCAAAAAAAAAATCTTGTTGAGGCCAACATTAAAACCATTAAGCATATTCATCTTGAATTATATTTTGATTTTTTAAATGTTTAACCATGAATGTAGACAGCTCCCAATGAATCCCACATCTCTCAACCATGTAAACTGATTGCTAAGTCCACTCCTTTAAGCAGGCGTTTTCTCCTCCCTCTTACTCTCTTCCCAAGCATGTAAATAATCTTTCTTAAGCAGGCTGGTAGCATTAAATTTGTGTTATGGACATAACACACCAAAGACTCAAGTCTGTATAAAACAACCCTCTACATTTTTAACTGTCTGATCCTGTAGCACGTAAAGGAGGGGTCTCACTGATGTTGGCAACAGCAATTTCTAGGCAACAGTAAACTTGTTAAAACTGTCTAAGAACTTTTCAGAGCACCTATAACAACTTTCAGTAGTTTGACCATGAGATGCTTCTATCACTAAACATAACCTTCCAGATTTCTCCTACTTAGGCATTTGATATGACAGTTTTCAGCATGTATGTAAAATATACTGCAAAACTACCAACAGCACAGATCAAGAGCCTGGCACGTCAGCTAAGAGACCTGTGATTTAGAAGGTCAGATGAAGACACCCTCCAAAACTTGGGAGCACAATTAAATTGCTCAAAAGCTTAATAACTAACATTTATCCAATGATATTTTTGTACAACTTTCACAGGAAAGAGCTGATGGTGTTTAGAAGATGAAATAGTCATATTTCATCGGTTAAAAAAACACTCTGGATCAATAATGAGATGCACCTTGTTACATTTTTACATCGATGACACCTTACCCTTGCAGAGTTGTTCTGCAGCAATTAATTCCCTTTGAGAGCACCTGAAAGTTCAGGCTCTATGATGAGTTCCGTTCACTAAACAGAAAAGACATAGTGGAATGAAACTCCAGTCCTGAGCTTCTTCAGTGACTTAACAGTAAAAAGTTAAAGAATTAGCTGGAATGGTTGATAATCCATACTCCAAACACTCAAAGGCTAATGTATCTCCAAATAGAGAGGCTATGTTAGGACAAAATATAACCAATTTCAGCAAGCCTAGTGCAAGATGAAAGCAGATGGCCTAAGAAATAATTAAAACAGAAGACATTCTTTTTCTTCAACAAAAAATGAAACAATGAACATGTGCATCTCGTCCAGGGAAGACCACATTCTAGCTCTCAGCTAGGACCAACTGATCAATAAACAGTTATCTTGGCTCAGAAGAACTTACATCAACAGTCTGTCATTTTAAATAGGCATGTGTTGAAAACCAGCCTCACTTCAGTGTTTGTACTTTGGACAATCTGAAGCATTGGCAATTTCCATGTTTTCATTAACTGGAGAATTTAAAGATCAGAACTGCAAAAAGGATATGAAGCATGCTGGCATTCCACTCAGACTGGTAACAAAGCAAAAAGAGTCAGTCTGAAGCATCAAGACTTAGCAACATTTGAGAAGGGCCAGATGGTTGCTGATTCTTCAAAGGTTTGAGGGGGGAGGCACTGTTTGTTTGTTTGTTCTTAAAGTCTAATTCTGCTTTATAGCAAATAAGTAAGGATAGATCAGAAGGTAGTTCATTGCTAGGATGTATGGATCTCATCCCTGACTGGAAAGAGCCACAGTAATCTCAATACTAACCTGGTTCTCATCTTGCCTAGAGTCCAGTATTTTCTTCTCAAGTCAGTAAGTCTCTGATAAATACAATTAAGCCATTTCTGTTATCTCACTGAAAAACAGATTTCAACTCCATTTTTACCACATGCTAACAGGTAGCAATAGTTTTTAAAATCCTTTTTCTACTAATTGACATGAAAGATATTCCCAATATCTGAAACTTCCCTTCTCCTACTATGATCTTTCCAAGTTGAAGAATTTCCAGATTTATTACTAACCAGCTTTAATAAAATGCAGTATTTTCTGCATCACAGTGAAATTACTAAAACATCTGATACCTTGGTATAGAATAGACTTCTGAAGCACTGTAAGCACAAAGTGTTTTAAGAACTTAGTTGAATTAAACACCACCACCACCACTTGGAGAAGTAAGAATAGAGATATTTCAAAGAAATTAGGGACTTCCATGCCTGACACCATGGAACTTCTATTGGTAATTGCTAACCTGCTTTTTCTAATTAAAACTATGACCAAGAGCAAGTTTACTCTGTTCTTTCTTTACTAATTATATTTCCATCAAGCACTGAGAGGTGCCCCTGCCCATAGCAGGTTCCCTTCTAACCCTGACAATTTCATGATCCTATGATTTTGTAGAAGTGCTACAGTTTTCTGTTCAGTTATTTGTTTTGAGTGCCAGGAAAAAAAATAAAAAAATCTCATACATCAGGCTGAACACCAAACACAAATACAGCTCTACTATGAGATGCTTTGTTAAGGACTAATGTTTCAAAGGGGCTCCAAACAGCCTTTGTTTGATGAAGAAACTTCCTGGGCTCTCGATAAGGATGTAGCCTGTACAACTGTTTGCCAGCCAGAACTGACAGTGCAGGGTAAAGTAAAAAGTGTGATAAAAATGTAGTCAACCACATTCATCAAAACATACTGATCCATTCAAAAATCTTACTGTAATAGTTCACCTGTTTTGCTCCAGAGTAGACTACAAGAATTCACTAACACAAACTAATCTGAAGTACAAGTACTTTAATTTCTTACAAACCTTTCTACATTTCCTCCAGAGAAAATACTTGAGATGATAGAAAACCACATTACAGGGAATAAGCATCATCAGCCTCATTTTGATACCAAACAGTGTATCTCACTATATACTCAAGTCTATTAAACTCTTTTTCTTCAAATGTATAAAAGAAGTTATTCACTAGTGCTGGTAGGAAACAAAGTCAAAATAAATAAAGTAACACAAATGGATCTGGTCAACCTAGAGTTTAATTGAAAGCTTTCTAAACCCAATACAGAAAAAGCTAAACACTAATTTGCTAAAAACCCTCACAGATGAAAAAGCACAGGAACCAAGAGGTAATGATCTACATTACCACATGTCTTAAGGTTACTTCCTATTGGTACTTTTGTACTCAAACCAGGAAAGACTGGGTGCACCACAGTCCAAAACTTGTCCAGACAGACCTCACGCTGCACCAACAGCTTTCTCTATTGGCCCTTTCACATGTGATTGAAATAGAGAGAAGTTCAGTCTCTGCCTGAAACTCAGTGACAACATTTAAAACGCAGCAAAAAAACCCAACCTGATGGAAATTCCCCAGGACTTTATCCATAGGTGTGGAATGGAAGGAGTGTGTAAGATTGCTTTTTTTTTCTTCACTGTTTTTACATAATTTATAATACTTAAAACACTGGTCTCATAAATATAATATGAACACTTTACACATGCCAAGCAATTAAAAGCTTTCCCCAAAAACTTTTGTCTTATCATAACCACCGGTAGCATCTGTTTACAGCATCTTTTTAGTCAGTAACCACTTAGTCACAACAGTTTTCTTCAACCAACATCTTAAAAAACTTGTAGGAATGAAAAGATGCCTATAAGCATTTCAGTTTGCCTTAAAGTGATTAAAGTCAGCATGAAAAAGAAGATTGTCTGTGGTTTAAGATCTTTTGCTTCTGTCCCCACCCCTGGTGCATATTATCTTTAAATAAAAAGTGCAAATGGGATTTGAGGACTGGATGAACTGATTTGCCTGTTATTTGTCTTCAGTTGCTTATTCTGTAGCCACCTCACATCAACTGTCCCATCGTACTTTGGATTAGCTACAATTTAAATTCAAAATAATTTAAATTTCAAATAAGGCTCACTGAAGAAAAGGAAGAAATGACATCTAACTTGCAGATTCCTCCCACCCTTAAGTCCCACAAAAGTGCTCATTTCCCTTTTTACAAAAAAAAAGCCTAAAATCTTGATTACAAAACTATTAAACATTTCAGTTCTACCATCCGTGTAGTCACCTTCCTTTCCAGCAAGGTCAAAAAAGTGACGATGGATTCCCTTTGAATGCAAGAGATACTACACTTCGTGTAAGTAAACAGGCTGACATTATGATTGCAGTCTTTTCTGCGAGTGTACAGATGTCAGATGAACTGGTCCATTTTTGTGGGACCTTGGGTGCATGAACACCAGCAGATAAAGATCTAAGACTGATAATATAAACCCAACGTGAATTATTAACTTCCAAGACCACCTACTGTATAAACAAGTCTGATTTTCTACGGGATCTGTCAACAGCAGCTGCGCTTTGTCACCGATGGCTGTCTTCTAAGTTTGAAGCCCTTACCACTAGACGGAGGGTTGGTGTCAGTTGATGGAATTCTGCGACCTACAAGGAGGCAGGAAAAAATACATATAGCAAACATTATATTTGAAACTAATTCTAAGCATTCAGCCTATGCTTTGTATACAAAAGTGTGTCTTCCATTAGTCGTATGTCATTGGCGATGGCATTCCTGCAGTTAACAGTCTACGCTACATCCGTAAGAGGCACAGCTCCACAAAAGAAGAGCAGAGGCAGCTTGAAACTAATTTTGCAGCATTAACATTTCCAGGCTAATCTAGACTTGGAGAGCTAAGCTATAAAAGCACCCAGAAAATATACTCTGCAGGATTCAGTACCATCTGGAGTATCTTCTGTGAGAACTACCATCTTGACCTGTATTTCCACAGTAGATTGCTGCAGTGGGCTTAGCACAGAAGTGCTTGTAACAGATAGTGGCTTTAGTTACCCCATCAGTTTTTAAGAGTTACCATTCCTATTTTTTTTTCTTTCCTTTTTTCTTTTTTCCTTTTCCCTCCATCATTTCTTCAAGATCAGTTTTAGAGAGCAGCTATTAAGTCAGTAAATCAAGAAGCTCATATGCAGCACAGAATTCTTACATCAGCTTCAATATATTCCACTGCTTCTAAGGACCCCCTTTTTTTTTTTTTCCTTAAGTCTGATGTTTCTGTAGTTATTCAAAAGCTAAACTGCAGTGCACATACACAAGTGGATTGCTGTTTGTCCTCTTTTCATAAGCAGGCTCACATACCTGCACATGGGCACTGCTTCCCAAAACATATCCTGCAAATAATACTGCACAGAAATCACTCTGGGATACTGTCTGCTTTTCATTTACACACACCCAAAAAGTTGTCATTGTCATTCCCACCATGAATGAGACAGAAAAGATTTGCAATGCAATTTAAAACCCTGAGGTATCTCAAAAATACTTGTGGAAGATCTACAGGCAGTAGCTGCTGTTTCCTAAGCAGCACTCGGGCATTAACGAATTCTTCTCTTTTTGAAAATGCACTGGTTTAGACTAAGTGCAAACACTAAGAGTGAGAACTCGTTTTCTCAGCTGTATAAAGTCTGGCTATTCCTCATGCCATTTCCATTCTCCTCCAGTACCTTGGAGGTACTGATTGAAACATTCAGTAACAGATACAGGAAGATGTCACTAACTTTGGACATTAGTGCCCCGCTTGCTATTTATCCAACAGCATCACAGCAGGCTTAACATCTCTAGAAGGAATACCTAGGGGTCATCTAACGACCAAAAATCCATACAGCATGCTTTGCTCTTTGTGTTCATGTGGGGTTGTTACAAATTCAAGTCAGTATACTCTCACCTCAACAGCAGAACACATAATACAGGAATAAAATTTCTACTTGAACCTTTTTCAGAAGAAAGCATAAACTGTTGAAATACTTACTAATTTCTATAAAGAGTTCATTAATGTTTATTGCATTTTTCGCACTTGTCTCTACAAATATTGCATGGATGGAATCTGCATAGTCTTTAGCATCTTTTTCCATGACTTCTCTGGAAAAACAAAGCAAAGAAAAAAACTGAATGCAAGAAAAGCTGTTACTCCAAATCTTAAAGGATAGATTAAACTTTTAAGTGTCTCGTTAAATTATTATTTTGCTCTTTTACCTCTTTGGCATCACAGCACTCCCTCATCCTGAGGCTCATGCTCATTCTTTAGTCTACGCCATCTCCCTGCCTTGAGGTACAAGCATCACTGAAGCACAATCATAATAAACTAAACATGGCCTTAATCCACCTGACAACATGACAGCAGAGCGTTTCTCGAGTGCTCTAAATGTAGGTCTGCCATCAGTCATTGAGGGTGCTGTATTCTTCATAGACACAAGTTTTAGATGTACTGAAAAGATCCTAAAGCATTAGTTCCACTAATCCAGTGGATTTCCTACTGCTGCTTGCAAACCCAAGTGTCTCACAGCACTGCACAGATCATTAGTATAGCATTTGCTTTACATAAGCATGAAAACATAGCTACAAACAGGAATGTACTTAGACTGAGCACACGACAACAGAGCCAAGTGAAAAAACTTATTTTGCACCCCTAAGTAGGCAAGTTGATAATGAAGGATGTTTCCTCAAACATGAAGAGCTGAACCCCAATAGGCAGAGCTGGACTTACGTTGTATCCTTTGCATGGACTTTATAGAAAATATAAGCTACTTTCAGTAACAAGGGACACTGAGTATCAAAAGAACAGACTTTGGACCAGTGACTCCCATATTGCCTCTGATAAAGTGACATGGATTCTTGCCCATTAGCTTGAATAGTAACATTTACATAATTTATGATGCCACCTAAGCACCAAGAAATAAGTGTGTGAGACTTAATACTGCATGCCTTATATTTGTCTTCTATGTAAATGTGACATATTCCCTTCACACTATTTCTAATGAAAATTATTAGAACTCACTAGATAACTGCTATATTTCATTTGTAAAATTATACTAAGAATCAAATTTGCAGTGGTTCTTTAAACACATGACCATCTGTCTCCTTTGAGACACCAGATGTGCTACCTTTCCCAGTGAAATCTAAAACCCAAGAAGTTTGTATGTACCTTCTTTCTGAATTTTGGCTTATTTAACCAGAACATCAATTAAAAAAGGGCTTCTTTTGTATTTAGTACATGCCTTCTTGAAAGTCTGTCTCTTCATAAAGTTTCTTGAGAACTTTTCCTGCTCCCTGCAACTATTTCAGGCACAGCTAATTCCACCCCAATATTTAAGCAGGGAATGAAGGCACCTGAACAAGCAAGCCAAAAAAACCTACACAATGCTTTCCAACAGGCTTGATGTTTTTCCTAACAAAATGAGGTGCTACAGACTGACAGGGGTACTTCTTAGAAAGTGAGGTAAATAGCTTCTATTACACTGTAGCTTCACAGGCAGTTTCAGCTTGTGTAACTTGGCACTGCCACCAGAAAAGGTAATCCTGTCTCCCTGTAAACTCATTCCTAACCCTGCTATCCCACGTCTGTTATGCCAGCAAGCATTCACGGTGTGAGAAAGATAAATACAGTTGGAGCACTCTTCTGTATTTTAAGTGGTTAGCTTTAATCTGGATCCATTTCCAGTCAGAGTTACTGCCCAGTCACACACATACTCACACCAACACAGGGGAGGAAGTGGGCAAACTGTCCCAGGGCAGAGTCACCCCATCTTCTAACACTAGTAACAGCTCGGACCCCTTGTAGAACTACAGTGCTAAATGGCTCTATACCTTTCACTTGCTCTGAAATCATAAAATATTTTTCACTTACAGTGCTAACCTCCAAACTGTCAGCAGTTATTTACCTGACATCATTAAGATCACACTTATTTCCTGCAATAGCTACAACAATGTTTGGAGGTCCGTGCTGTCGAAGCTCTTTAACCCAGTTCTTTAATGTTGAGAAAGTTTCCTGAGATGGAAAAAATAGAAAAAAAAAAGACAAATAAACAATTAAGAGTTATAACTGGCCATGACAGACACAAACCCAAAACAAACCAAAAAAAACCCGAACAGAAACTGTAATGCTGAGTTAAGATCAAATTTCTTACCTCTTTCGTGATGTCATACACTATAATGGCTGCTGCTGACCCTCTGTAATACATTGGGGCTAAAGCACGAAACTGAAAGACAGACACCGTATGTTATTAACCCAACCTGCCAACGACCTCCACAACTTCATGATTATTATTAAAGCCAAGTTTCACTTTCTTGAAAGCTCCAATTAGTGGAAAACTTGTCTTTAGAGTTACAGAGAAGCTGTGCAGTAGAGTACCTAAACTTGCCTGCAAGCATTGTTTTACAAAGGCCAATGAATAGTTTAGGGATCAGCAGCACACCTACTGCGAAAAGCAGGAAGCCAAACTTGACCTTAATTTGTCTAGATTAGAATCTCTCCTTTCAAAGAGTGGAGATTACTCACAGGCACAAACCTGCAGGATATATGCTCAACTTTTAACACCAAGCAAGGGGAAACCTGTCAAAATTGGATTTAATTCTTCCTCTGTAAGACTCATGGACAAAAAGTAATTACAAAAAAACTAGCATATATTAGTGCTGCACGTTTAAAACTAAAACCTGCAAAAGCCCACAGCTATGTTCCAAACAGATCTTTAAGAACACATGAGATAGTAAAAGGCTACAGTAACTTCACTGTAATTTTCAGAAGTAAATCTACAGCAGGCAGATTTGGCTGGTAGTGCATGTTCAGGGTATAAGCCAGGGCTGTACTTTGCACAGAGTTCTGAATCCAGGACAGAAAAAAGTGATAGAGCACAAGAATATGCTGCACCAAAAATATCAATCAAGCAGTCTTGAAAATCTGATATTCTGCCAACTTAAAGAGAGGCATACAACTAAATTAGTGAACAAAAATCTCAGTCAAAGCAGAGAGTAAACTGCATGTAGTGGTTTCAGGCAAGGTTATGCTATTTAGAGCTTTTGTACATCTTATTACTCAGGGTAAAAAAAAAAATCATTAATAAAATACAGTTTTTTATAAAGGCTTATTTGGTTCTAATAAAATACCAATTTCCTTTTGCTTAGTACAGTTCAATTGAAATACTATAAATCATAAAAATCTTGCTATAAAGCAGAATTCCAGACCATTTACATCTGGCTCTCAATTTCTGTTTTGAAAACAGGATTCTGAGCACAAAGTTCAGAATATAAAAATATTTAATAGTGGGAAAGTGAAACATGGCAGGCATTCAGTTCACATTGGGACATAATCCCCCTCTTCCTCCTAAGTACTAAAATGTAAAGGGAAGCATATTTGGTAATCCACCACTTGGACTGGTTGGAACCTGGCTTTTTGATTATTTGACTATCTGCACTGGGAATAAACCAACTTTCACTTGCTGATTTTGTATTACTCTAATTTCCTGCCTGCTGACACTTAGACACTTTTTTCCACCTAAGAACAGTCAGCAGATAAAATGCATTAACAAAACAGATGTTACCAGAAACACTGAATTTTCCTTTTGCTATTTTTCCAAAGATTTCAGCTTGCCCGCCAGCCTCCCGCTTGGGTCTGGACAGAATTATTAAGATGACATAATATAATTAGGCAGAGAAACTGTCTAAACTGTTAGGTAAGAAGGGCAAAAATCCTACTTACTGCAAGTCATCTATCAACTTTATTCGGGAGAGAAGAAATAAGGCGTGTGGTCGGGCAATGAGCTGTGTGAAGTGAACATTTCCACCTTTGGAGCGAAGCTACCCAGTCACTCCCTGAAGCCATTTAGAAGAGGGGTTGCCCAGGGTAGTGTAGAACTATTCACTGCTGGGCTTTTCAAGTGGAAAATAGCAAAGGCTCCGCTAGAAGCCACCACTAGCAATTCTCTGCATTACACAGCATTGCTCAGCAGAGACATTTTAGCTCTGAGAATTCTGTGAACATTTTTTGGTATCCCTGATCACCACAGAGGGGATCACTTCCATAATTCATTGTCAGATGTGTCGCAAGACCAGAAAACTGCTCCAGATTTCAGGGCAAGGCAGGTATACAGATCATTTGTGACTAACAGTGAGTGATAGTGCTGTTCTCTTCTGGAGAAAGAGACCTCTCTGAAGATACTGGCATCATTTCTAAGTAAATGTCCTTGCTCCCATTTCACTGGTTTCCTTGGATATATTGGTGCTTCAGAGTGACTTCTCTCAGGTGCAGAACATAAGCTTCACAGATATCACAGCTCTTGAGTCAGAGCCCAGGTAAGACATCTTTCCTTTTTTTATTTCAATAAAGGTATCACGCAACTTACACGGAAGAAAATTAGACAGATAACACCCAAAGTCTAAAACCAGAGAGGCATGGAACATGCTAGTCATGTACAGAGATGCTTCCTAAGATTGTAGTGCACTGAATCTCAATTACAGCCTTCTCCCGTTGCTTGCAAACGCAGCTGAAGGGACCAGCACGGAATGCTAATATGTAATGGATGCTTCACGCCAAGCTGTGGCAGGCATGTTTATAAAGCTTTTCCATTTAGGAGTATCAGCCTCTCAGAATTCATACTCTTCCTCTCGGGGGACTTACATTCCAGCATTAACATTTCAGAATGGGCTAGGATGTTCACTGAAACTATTTACAGCAACTGCTGACTGACTGCGAGCAATGGAAGGACTTGGATATTTCTGATAATATGGATACTATTGGACATAGCTCTGGGACACATGCCTGACAATTTAAGTTTATTTTATAGGGTGCTGCTGAAAGAAAATAAATTGTCATTTAAAATCGAGAGCACTGAAATGCAGTGCAAATACACTTGAGTTACTTTCTAACCATCAAGTCTGTTACCAAGCTAAAAAGCTAGCAAGTCAGTTCCACCAGGACTCCAAAAATGACTGAGCCTTGAAAAACTGGTGGGGTTTGTTTGTGTTTTGGTGGATTTTTTTTTGTGGTTTTGTTTTACTTTTTGCCTGGGCTCTGTTTCTTGAGCCAATCCTGAAAAATAGCACAGCTACATTTGCTAGTTATTATCCAGAAGCAGTAACTCAACCTGATCAAACTGACAGGGATGGGGAACAGCTCTGGTGTCCACCTTCGTTACAGTAAGCTCACAACTTAAACTCATCATGAGTAATTAACAGTTGCTAGTAATTAACAGTCAAGAAACTGAAAGAATAAGCAGTTCATATGGCTATTATAATTTCTACTACTGATACTAGTAATACATAAACAAGCAATTTCTCTAGCAAAGTCTTCCTTTTAAATTCCAAATAAGAATCATGCAAATTAACTGTGATTTCATTTGACTAATCATTTACCAGAAAGCTTTTGTTGCTTCCCCTCAGAACTATGCATGCTTCAGAGATCAAACCCCCAAACTACCAAATTAAAATCAAATTTCCAAACAGATTCCTTGACATAGCTTCTAACACTATCGGATTTGAGAAGTAGAACTTTACAAAATAGTAAAAGATGAGCTGTCACCCATAACATTGCTTGAAATGCTGCTTCTGAAAGCCTAAAGCCACATCCTACTCACATTAGCAGCCCTAACACGGCAGCTAACGGAGTGGTGGCTTGCCAGAATCAGGGCCTTGTACTATGAAACAACAACACTCAGTTCACTTTGATCCTTGTGTTGCCAGTTGTACTGGCTGAAAATGCTTCAGCTGAACCTTTAAAACTCAGCTAGAGAAAGCTGCTGGCTTCCTCCCGCTCACCTTGTTTTCTTCTGAAATGGCACTCCCTTTCAGCGAGCTTAAACTCAGTCTTCAGTTTTATAAGCTCATCTTCTTAGGTAATCATCTTTAACTTTGTACTTCAACCATGATAACAATGAAAAATAAAACATATTTACAGCACCCATATCTGGATAGAAACCTGCATAGGTTTCTGATACATCTTTATAAAACCAGATCGTATTTCAACTTGCAGGGGCAGGGTTCAAAAGTAAACCAACCTCTAGTCAGAGCTATCAGCACAGATACCACTTCTACTTACCCGCTCCTGTCCAGCTGTATCCCAAATTAAGAATTTATGCAGCTCATTTTGATACTGTACAGTCTTGGTCATAAATGAGGCTCTGGAAAAAAAGTACAGCTTCACCTTTTCAGAACATAAACACATTCTCAAACATTACCACCAGGAACTTTTAAAAAGGTTTACATTCCAATAAAAGTGCTTTCCACACACACAGAGAAAACAGATGAAGATTTTCATAGATAAAAGCTGAAATTAATGAGAGAAAAGGCCTCAGAGGATGAAATTCAACCAATAGAACAGAATGAACACGAATGCAAATTATAAGCTTTGTCGTAAGCTTTTCATAAATATAAAGGATGTATGATTAAAAAAGAAACAATTATAAAGGTCATCCTTTTTAACAACATTCTTAAGTGGAGGAATTATCACAGCAAATAATTTAAGAGTACAATAGAAACTTCCAGACTGAAAGAGATCTAATACTTCCCCTTTGTATCAGTTTTTCCTGTCTCTGTACTAACATTCAGATAAACACTGGTAAAACCTTGCTTGGGAATAAAATATGGGAGATGTGTATCACTGTTAGGTGTTAAGACAATAAAAATCAGTAGAGTAACTTGTTGCCTGCACTCTGTACAGCTCCCAAATCCTCTGTCATTATATACTACAGTCTGCAGAGGCTCTTGCATTTCCAGAAAACAAGTCAAAAAAGCAAACCAAACAACCACCCTCTTCCTATGCTCCAGCTGCCACTCCCCCACCCCCCCAACAACTTCTAGATGTTTTACAGTAAAATACTGCAAAATATTGTAAAGTACTTTCATGCTTTACATAAATCAGTGTATTTCCCACAAGAACAAGAATTCAGAAACCAAATCTTTCACAAGATGGAGTTCTTTGCTTTATTTATTACCTATGGGCACACTTTTTGCTAGAAAACACACACACTGAATTCCAATCTTTGTAGAATATGCACTATAGATGCCATCATTATTTTAAGCATGAGGTCCTACATTATGATCTTGAACACCTCTTGTATGTTTTATTCCTCTCACTTAAAAATATTGCAGGCTTCCAAAGTTGTTCTGCTGTTAAGTTTTGGCTGGGATGCAGGATGGGATCTGCTAGGAGGTAACCTTCTCCCTACCCTTAAGCTCGGATGGTTTGCCAAATAGTACACCAATCTCCAAAGGTGATAACTTCAAGAGGCCACAGAAAAGGCTGCAGCATCCCTAAAAAGAAAGGCTCTAACTGCAATGCCTTTCAGCAGTTAACTAGATGATGAATTTTAGCAATGACTAATGGAAAATAATAGAGTATCTGCTGTAAAGCACAGCAAAGACTCTCTCATCCTTAAGACTGCTGCAAATTAAGCATCCATCCTGAATTCTCTGGCCAACATGGAAATAATCTCCTAAATCACAGATTCTCACTGAAAATTCATCTTTCTTGGTTCTATAAAACAAAACCAATCCTGTATAGTCCATTTGAACTGCACAGCTGCAGTCCTCTAATCCACATCACAACTAAACACCCCAAACGGTAGCTCACAATAGAGGTTAAACACTTCTTGAGATTCTTTGACAAGTAGCAGCTTTCATTGTGACAGATGTCATCCTCGATGAGTTATAGTAAGAGAACAGGCATTATCCCTACTAAATTTCCTAGCTGCTTCTCCCAGCCAGCTAAACACTGTAACTACAGGAACAAGATGCACCTGAAAGTAGTTTTATACTCGGTCATATTTCCTTTCTGATGCTGTAATGTAAGACTAGATATTCTGCAGTACCTAGAGATATATTCTGGTCAGGCAAAGCAAAGTGTGTCCTCAGCATCCCGAGAGGACAGAAATTGCAGAATTCTGACAGTGTTTCTACAGCTGACCACATTTGACCCTGAAAAAGGAACATTCACGACAACAAAGTATGATTACTCAATTCTAAGATGAGCAGAAGCAAGACAGGGAACATAAGATTTTATCTTGTGAAGAAAAAACTCAGGACTAAACGTAGAAATGTTTTCAGCTTTAGTTTTGCAAGATGCTCAAACTCCTCTCTAATTCTTACTTTGTTCTTTCCACCTCTTGGTCTCAATTAGAAAATAAAACCAAGCTCTAGAAAACATTTCAAAACGAATTTGCTTACAATTTTGGGACTGTGTATCGTTGGAGCTTCACACAATCCCTGCATTTTGGCAAGTTTTGACTAATTTATACTACTATAGCTACCTACCAAGGTACCAAGTCCTCAGACCAATTTTAAGACTTCTAAAGGACATATTTTTAGTCTCTCACTTCAAGAAAGTATATTAATCCTAGTACTGTCATTAAACTCCTAAAACCAAATTCTATTCTACACCTTCTCCTCATTATCACAATGGTTAGCACCTCCTAACAGCACCTGAAGTTACTACACAGTGTCTGGTACAGACATTCCCTTGGGAAGGCACCTGCATCTGAAATCGGAGTTCCTGCCTTCAAGAAGATAGGAGCTGTACTGGAGGGAAAGAGGATAAAAAAAAAAAAAGAAACTGACCACATAGAAAAATACCAGATCATAAGAAACTGACTCTGGAAGGAAGTCAAGGTTTGATGAAGTTCATTCCAGTTCACACCCCAGAAGGAAAATAAAGAGAGAAAATACAAACAACCAAAACACCACAAAACCCTCTACTGAGTTTCCTCCAGATTACAGAAATTTTCTGCTCTTCCAGGATAGAAGCACCACAGAGCTCAGCCTTCACTCTGCAGTGTAAGAGAAGCCTTGCAGAGCCTAAATCTATCAAGCACATTATTTTAGAATTTAGACTCTGAAAGCAGACTTGTGGAAGCTGCAGTTCACATGTGACTGGAGACATAATGCAAATTCCATACTGGGTTACTCAAATATTTAGCCTCCGCAGTCTAGATGTGTGGTGACGTATGTCTAACTATATAGAACAGAGCAATCCAGACAAATAAATAGGCACCTGTCAAAACATAACTCCATGTTACCATACCTGGTAACCTACTAGTTAAGCAGACATCAGTACCTTTTTCCTTCCCCCTCCCCCAGGAACTGCGTGCATGAACATAATGGCTCAATTTGAACCACTGCAGATAGCACCAATATTAGCCCACTACTTAACTGTTTTTAGAAGTACCTGGATGATTGATTAGTAATGAAGACAGATAACCAATTTCTCAAGTGCCTCAAGTAATAAGAAAAACAACTGCATCTTTCAGTAATGTCTATCTGAGGAAGTTTTGCTTGCAGTTGATACCACTATGGGCAGTAGGTTTGAACTTTCTATACAACCTGAACTTAAAAGTTTAAGACAGCCTGGTCCACTGCTTAAGCAACCAGTAATATGACTACTATCCACACATCACTTTCATGACCCTCCAAAGAAGAGCCTCTGCTGTAGCTAATTTGACAGTAACTAAGAATGTTCATCCCTTGAAATCTAAGAAAAAACTTTGCAATCTATCTCAAAGGCTATGTCTGTTAACAGGGAACTTTAAACAAAAGTGTACTTCCTACGGAGTATCTTGCACTTCACTATTGGTATTTGCACTCGAAATAAGAGATGGGGGGGCACAGGGGTGAAGAGAGAGAAATAGATCATAGGAAGCACTTTTTTTAGGACAGGATGAGACACAGCTGATCTTTATCAGCAGGATTTTTTTGGTCAAAGCTTGCAGCAGAGCCTGGGTGCCACCTGAGACAGGAAGTTGCACTGACACCCCCACCACTTCTCAGTACCAAGAGGAGGCACATCCTCCTGTAAGAATTACTTCTGAGCAAAGTAGCCCATAAGACACTTGCAAAGCAAAAGAGACAGCGAAAGAAAAAGTCTGACCACTTGAAGGACTCCTCATGCTTGACTTTCCTTCTATCCATTGAAGATTTCAACTCAGCAACACTGCTACTCAGAGGCTCAACTTTCAGTGCCCTTACCTGTGAGGCCATCGCATTAACAATCTCATCAGTTACTTATGTGTGTGTATTGCATATCAACATGTACCATTAGAACTAACTCATGAAGGTAACTACAAACCTGGATTAATATGTTAACTTCCTTCAAAAACCTAGGAGACTTTTTACTGTACTTGATTCATTAAAACAAAACAAAGCCCTCAACTTAAAAATAGCCACATGTTTGCATAATAATTAAACTGCGAAATTTAAGAGTAGTGCATGAGAAAAGCCTGATGCTCCTTTAACAGAAGCATCTATAGAGTAATTTATTCATAACCCAGGACTCCTAGAAGGATTTTGGTAGTTTAGATTAACAATACAAAATGGGTCCAGAGCATACACATGAAAAGTGAAGCTGCAGGAGCACTGAATACGTTCCTATGTTTCCTAAGGTAGCTCATGAGTCACACTTATTACCACATTTAGCTACCAGATATAGAGAAGCCTCAAGTGATCTTTCAGGAGGTACAAATGTATAGTCAAACATTTTGATTTTATTCTTGAATAATTCACACTTATTTTATTTAGTTTCTTACCCTATTGTTGGGTTGATGTTGGGATCAAAGCTATCTTCTACAAATCTCCATACAATACTTGATTTGCCCACACCAGTGTCCTAAAATAAACAAAACAAAACACTCACAGAAATGACTGAAAGATACATTAGTGTCTTTCTGTCCTCAAATCTTGCAATACATTGTGCATGAAAAACACATTCCAGTAAAGAATCTCAGGGAAGTTTGGTTGTGAAACAGTTGGGGTATTCTCTTTGTTTTGTGGTAAAGGTCTCCAATAAGTTACTGTTTTCTAAACAACATTGCTTTGATGTTTTTACAAAGGACTATAGAAGTCTGCATTCATGCTTATTACCAATTACTCAAATTTTTATTTTTCTTTCATTTCAAAGCTATGCACAAATTGCATTTGAACAGAAGCAGGGAAAGCCCATCTACCACTTTTAGTAAAATATACAGCAACTGAGTCTGCTACTCCATTTTTACAAGCCAGTGGAGCATATTAAATTATACAAGTGTGACACACATTTCAACCTCTGACTAATGCTGTCCCACCCTGCATAATGAAAGACTTGAAATTTCTTCTTGTGACACACCTGAAACATGTTTCTAATGAAACTCTACAGAACTATACATGGTAAGAGAGGAAACGTGACATGAATATTCTGGGTCATGTATGTATTTATTTGCACCACTGACTCCAGAGTTATAAAAAGATACATAGAAGGCCTATTTAGGAATGAAATAACTTCACAAGCAGCAGAGAAGTAAAACTGTTTTCAACTGCAGTTAGACATTTTAAGTGCTCATTTAATTAAGAGAGCTGAAGACAATCTTTTTTGCTTTACATTTGCAGAATCATTAAAATTTTAAGGAAAAAAAACAACACCTGGGGAACTGTATCACTGAAAGTAAAGTTTTACATGACTGATATATTTTCTTGGATCTTTCAAATGTTGTAATAAATCTGGGTACAGTATGCATGCTTATGTGTATTTTTTCAAGTTGTTTTCCTCTCAAAAAAAAATTATTTTAAAAAACTTGCGGTCTCAATTAGCAGAGGAAACTTGAAAAAGAAAAACAAAGATGCTGTTTCAGGCTTCAGGATTTCAAGGACCAGTTTTCTTCTAGGTGCTTATTCTCCTTTTCTTACACGACGAAAGGTTTCTCGGGTCAGGTGAATGCCAATAGTAGCCAGTAGTTACCCCGAATACCTTCATAACATGAAGGGCATAGAAACACAATTTTTCCCCTCTGAAGAACAATGTCGGCATTTGAAAGCAGAAACCAATTTTGCCAGTCATACTCTGTACAGCACAGGAGTCAGATACAGGTGGAGACACAGCCACCTGTTCACCGGGAGACTCCCCCGTGAAGCCCTCAGACCCAACCAAGCCAACGCACCGCTTTACAGCCTAGGGTTTTCTGTAAGCTTCTAGGTCACTTTACTCTAGGTCTTCTTCGAGCACCTGCAACTCTCAGGGCACTTCCAGAGCTTACAAATGTTGTTTCAAATAAAAAGTTCAGGTCCCTCCACCTCGAGTTTGAATTCAGGTGCTTCTATATTTATTTCGTCAACTCCAAACTCAATACAACTTGCGAGGAAGAGAGAAGCACACCCCGACTATTCACGCTTCCTCTCTCTGCTCGTTCGTAAATGAAAATGCCAANCCAGTAAACCTTCCTCCTCTGGCTCCGCGGACGCGACGCCATCTTGGGCGGCCCGCCGAAGTCACCTGACTACGCCCCCCGCCCGCCGCCGCCGCGGTTTTNGCCCCTCCGGGGCTGGGGTCGGACAGCCGGGGTGTTCCAGCAGCTTCGGCGAGGGCGAGGCCCACCCTTCGCCCGCGGAGAGACCCCCCCTACAGCCAGAGCCTCTCCGGGGCTCACGCAGAGCTCTCCGCCACTAAAGCCAGCCCATCATCAGGCTCCCTCCCGCCGCGCCGGGGCCCCGCAGACAGCCGACCGCGGACCACTTACCCCCAGAAGGCAAACTTTCAGCTCCCTCAGAGCCATGGCCGGGTAGGCTGCGCCTTTAACGAGGGGCTGAGAGACAGCTCAGAACGGTCATAGCCCTTCCCAAGGCACGCGTATACCCCAGGCACG
>VWZY01007663.1:680333-738626 GCA_013399075.1 Chloroceryle aenea | reverse complement strand
GCTCCGCTGTTGCCTGTGGAAATTAACCTGGAGTAGCCGTGTGATTTCTGAGCTACTGGAGCTCAGAGACTTTGAGGCTGCTAAGGACGCCGTGTGTTGCTGTCCCCGCATCCCTGCGGCTCAGGCGCTCGGCAGGACCTCGCTGCGGTGGCTGCGAGTGCACCTCGGAAGCGGGAATAACGGAAAACTCGCCGTTGTAGGAGTTGTGGTTGGCTGACACAAACCGGGGGGGTTAGGCTGAGTACCATGTTGTAGGTCCTAGACCAGGTAACAGCTGCACCTCAAGCTGGTATAGTCGAGTTGTGTTTACAGAGGTAGAGCTGAACACCTGTCCTACAGCTCGGTGAGAGCTTGAGGAGCTAAATCTTGGACTAGTAATTCTATGGACTTGTATTATTTCAGAAGGCAGCAGCAGGAAAGTTTCATTGGCACTTTGCATGCTGGATTGACTTCTCCGTTAAACAAATGAAAACTGATACTTGTATTAACTCCTTGTGAGAGTCTGTTTATTATTGTTTAATACTTGAAAATGTGTAACAAATGGCTCCACCCCCTCAGGCTAGCACAAATAAACTAGTTTAGTAAGAAGTTGGTCTTCAAGAATATCGGGGGAAATATTAGAATACAAGTGACATCTGAAGTATTCCCTTGGAAAGGTGTGCAGGGGCATTGCTGCTGCGGGCAGGAGGTTCTGTGGGATTTTGAGTTGCTGCTCTTAAGTGTTGCTCTCAAGTCTTTGCAGTTTCTGGGTTTCGGTAGCAGGAAAAAAAGTGTTGTTTTTTCATTGTATTTTATAAAGAGAAGTTTGGGATCTTTTGTGATGTAACTATAAATGATGTGATTAATTGTGTATGTAAGAGTTCCTAATTCATTTTGTGACCGTGTCTTTCTGCATTGCTCCCAGTTCCAATTTTCTTCTCTCTGTAGTAAGAAGCGGGCTTGGGGGAGGAGAAAGGACAAAACCAGTGTGTCATTTGAGTTGTATTTGCTGAGTGTGTATAGAGCAAGCATCAGAAATAAATGCAAACTTTCTGTAGTGTTTTGCTACGGGTCTTGGCCTTGAACAGGCGTGACCATCATTAAGGGTTGTTTGTTCTCCACTCATGTTTGGTCTTTGTTGAGATTGTAACAGAGTTGTCTGCTAAATTGATTAAGTTTGATGTTTGTAGGCAAAACTCTAGTTTTAAGTCATGAAATAAAAATGTTCAAATAAAGGTTTTGCCATAAGCAGTAATGAATACATTTTTTATATGGATCACTTAAAATTTGTTTAAAAGAAATTATCAGTTTCAGGATGAGCATGTAAATAAATGTGCACTTTAGAGCATTATCAAAAGCTTATTGTATGATTAAAAATATTCTTTAAGTTCATTAATTTGACAGTGCAGTTAGAATTATGGCATTAAAATCTCTCTTCTGTTTGTCTTACAGCAGAGTTCAGATGTCACATCTGGACTGAGATGCTTTAGTGCTAATCCGGTGACTAGTCTAGCAGAGGTCATGAGGGGTTTTAGGAAAATCTCTGAAATAAATCACTGGAACTGGATTTTTACTTTATGAACTAGACAGGTGAAGTAATGTTATGCACATTGAAGATCAATTCCATCAAAACAAGCGGAGAGTCTGGGGAATTCCTTTCCATATAGGGAAAAGGTGTAGTAAAATCTGCTTAAATTTATGGAGTACAGTGTGAAACTTGTTTTTTTGTTAGGTGAGAGACTGGATCATTTGGAGAAATGAGTAGCTTAATATGTCCTTTGTCCAATAAAGAAAATGCATTTTTAAAATAGTTTTTCCCTTCTAAAAACAGTGGGAGAGAAAATTACCTCCTCAAGCTCATGAAATCACTGGCTATTTACTGGTTTGTACTGGAAAAAGTGACTGGTGCTATTAGCTAATGATGTTGAATTGCCCAGGGAAATCCTGTGCCCTTGCAGGTGTTTCTTACGGGCTCTAAGCAGCTTTGGGGTCTAGGTCAGACTAAGGATGGTGAACTCATCTCAGCTGTGAATACTGTCGCATTCATTCTGGTTAGAGGTGGGCAGATTTCAGGCTTGTTTTTAGATATCTTTAGAGGGGGGAGGAAAGCTGAATCTTTGATTTGCCTATAAAAGAACATTGGATAAGAAATAATAGTTCATTGCTGTAATTTATTTCCTAGTACTCTGGTGTATTCTGAAATTTTTAAGTACTTCTAGCTTTTTTATGGAAAAAGAAAGTTAATTTTTTTGTGAGAAGACAACATGGATTGTGCCATGATTATTCCTTACTTATATGTACACTGAGTGTATGCAAACAGTTTGAGGTATTTAACTCTTGATCCTGAGTATAAGTAGTTTGCTCTATTTTCACTGGTGTGTGATTAGCTAATTTAAATGCATATTAGAACTACTCCAAGTAGCAAAATTGAGCATGTTCATCATGTTTACAAAGTTAGTCCTAGCTGTAGAGTACTGTAGTCAAACTTAGAATTGAGATTTACTTCATTGTCTTTTGAATTGGTAGGAACTCTGAGATATTTGAAGAGAACTGGTAAGAGCCATCCTTAATTTTTAAACAGTTTCTGAATTCCAGAATAGGTGGGCACTAGACAAGGTACACCCATCATTCCTTGTGTAACAGGTGGCTGGCCTCAGAACTTAGCTAGCCAGAGAGTCACCCATCTGCATGCATTTCAGAACGTGTCTGTGAACATTTATACCAATCACACAGTTTTCTTGTGTTTGAATCCCTTTGAACTTGTTGGTCTGAGCATATTGCCTGGAAGAACAGCAGAATTCAGAATTGCTCTAGTCTTTTAATTTAACTGGGTTTCTTGGAGACCGTGCTTTCTTAAGCCCATCTGCTTTTTATTTTCTTCCCCGAAGACACAAGTATAACATTTTGCACCAAGTATGCTCAGATGTTTTCCTCTTTAAATGAGCTGTATTTCTCAGAAAGTTTTGGCTCATGTTAAATAATTGTAAAGCAGAGTTTTATATGTGAAACAGGATTTATTTTATTTTTTCTTTCCTGGAGGAAAAAAGCTGAGGCTTGGTACTTCGTGGTAATAGAGGACTTTTTAATACAAAAAGTAATTTTAATGGTCATTAATGTAGTGTAGAGTCAAAGTTCATTGTGCTGGGTCTCAGATTAAAGGATTCTTTAGGGAATAATGTTTGATATAAAACTGGTAAAATAACAGTGCTGTAGCTGAAGCTTAATTATCCTGATTAAGGTACAGCCATTTCAATCCCAAAGAAGTTGTTAGATCGCAGATTGTGGAATTAAAAATAAAGTTAATATAATGCAATGGCAGTTTCAGTGTGCATTATGAAATAACACAGACATCCCTTTAAGATGTGCAAAAGCTCTGTACTCATTGGGATGATATATTGGAAAAGACTGTATTTTTTTAATTATCCCAGAATACTGAAGATGGGGATTATGTAGTATTGTATGTGCACATTTCTTAATGTTCAGAGTGAGTCAGAGGGTATTCCTGTTCTTCCCATGTTACAAACATGGGAAACTGGTGCTGTAAATGAAACTAGTCCTGGTTTGCTTTCAACTATTTAGCCTAAGCTCTTTTATTTTTTTAATATGGAGGCACCATGTAAGATCCCCTGCCTGAGGACAGGAGGTGTCTGCCTGTAGAGGTATAACCTAGAGTGCCTAGGTTATAATCTGAGGCACGCTTTCAGATACAGTCTATTTGGCTTCAGTGTGCTTTCCAGTTATTACCAGTTTTATGCTTTCTTTACTGATTTAAATAGCTAGTACTGTGTCCTGCCAAGTCAGAAACTGGCTTGTTTGCAGTGGCTGCCACTCTTAGCACATGTGTTGGTTTGAGAGACTGCTTCTTGCATATGAGAAGCTGTATTGATGCAGTTTGCATGTACTGGTCTATGATCACAGTCCTTACATTATCTGTGTGAAGGAAGTGTGCATAATTCTAGTGCTTGGTTGGGAAAATTGTAAACCCAGAGCAGGAGTATCAGCTAATCTAGAGAGGGGTGCTAGAGATGGTTGCTGTGTTTCAATGTCCATTGCTGAAATGAGAGTTGTGCATTGCAGGCATGTTATTTCACTGTATTTTGTTTTGAGATGAAGGATTTAAAAAAAATAAATCAAAAATTGGCAGCTAAGTAGCCTTTCTTTCTCCTCTTCACAGTCTTACTTTTTGCCTGTAAGTGTAATTGAGAGCATGATACTGGATTAGGTGCCTGTGAGAACTGGTGAGGAAAACTTTTAACAGTTGGTATGGTAAGATTTGGTTAAAAGTCTGAAGCAGCAAATACAAACAAAAGTTAGAAAAGAGCAAGGTTTACATGGGCAAGTCTGTAGTTGATAGGTCTGCAGTAGAAAGCTCCCAGTGTGTTCACAAGTCAGGTAAAGGTGAAGTTTTTCCCAAAGCTACCAGTCTGAATTAGGTGTATGGGACCCAGTAACTACAGTGAGAACAATGTACCTTGGTAACTTTGAAACAAGCAAAAAAAGCAGTACCCTCTGGGTTTTTCTGTCATGGTTGAAATTTCATTTTCTTATAATGGGATTCACTTACCTTTTGATCCTGTTGGTCATTTTGTGGCATGCAGTTTTGTCAGCTGAGCCCTCTTATAGTGTATATGGTTAGTCCACCTAAACTGCAAAATAAAAAGTGTTAAAACCCAACAATTTTACAGCAGTTAAAAAGAAGTCTTAAAGCTTGAATTTACAGCACTATGTGCAAGTGTTAATCTTGATTTCACAGATACAGTTTATTTTTTTGTAAGCCATTTCTAGTGATGTACAGATACCTTCCTCTTGAAGAATAGCTCTAGAGTTAATATAGTGTATTTTACACTCTATCTTCTCTTGCTGACACTTTTTTTTTTTTTTTTTTTTGGGTTACTCTTGTATTTCAAGTTGGATTTGAAGATTATGGACCAGACTGTGATAGCATGAGGATAACAGCATTCTTGGATATTCCTGGACAGGATAACTTAACTCCATTGGCTCGTCTAGAAAAATATGCCTTCAGTGATAACATATTTAACAGGTAAGGGTACGATAGCTACACCTGATGATTGCTGACTCTGGTAGCACTGTGTGTGTTAATGTGTCACTACTGCTGTTATTGTTCTCTTAAACACATGCTGAGTATTATTTCTGTTTTAATAACTTCTGTGTAATATTGCCATAAAAAGATTTTCATTCTTCATGATCTGAATAAGATTTCTTGATTCCGTGTTTGTTTTGTTGGGACATGGAGGAACTGTACAACTGGTTTGTCTGAATGTTCAGATAAAAGCTTGATCTTTTATAAGGTGCCCTTTTACATGTTGTTGGCAGGATATTAAGGCAATTAATATGTTGTTCAATCCACAGGCAAATTATTGCCAGAGGTCTTTTGGATGTCTTTCGAGACTTCAGCAATAATGAAGAAGACTTCCTGACTGTAATGGAAATAGTGGTCAGGCTCTCTGAGGATGCAGGTTTGGACGTTTTTGTTTGGTTGGTTTTGTTATTATTTTAATGTTTGTAACTTATTCCCTTCTATATTGCTGCTTATGTAAAATACTTTCAATTTTGAAAGACAATGAGTGAACTAAAGAAATTTCCTAATAGCAATATCTGCTAGTGAAAACAAGATTATTTTTTACTTTGTTTTTGAAGTATTTTTTTATGGTAGATGTATAAATGCAAGGCTTTTCCTTAGTGTAGTTCCCAAAGTAGTATTTTTCAAGGAATTAATTACATCTGAATGTGTAGGGTGTGTGGCACAGAACAGTTGTGCATTTTAATACCTCCTGTGCATAGATTCATGGTGATTGGGTTTTCTGGCCAGTGCTCTCATTTTATCTGGCTTATTTGGGAACTGATTCCAAGTCTGGACTGGGATGTATGTAAGGCTATTCTGTTTTATTCAGCTTTCCTTTAAGAACAGGTAAACTCTGTGGTGATATTTCTTCCTGTTTTGAATGTTTTTACAAGGAGGAAAATGAAAATATTCAATAACAAAAAAAACCCTTTTTTTCTTGGGGTACCTGATATTAATTTAATATTTACTGATGTAGTTTTGGCTTTCTTTTTTATTACTAGAACCAACTGTACGTACAGAACTGATGGAACAGATACCTCCTATTGCCATTTTTCTCCAAGAAAGTCGACCAAAATTCCCAACAGCATTTTTTGAATACCTTATGCCCATAGTGGTGAGATACCTCACAGATGTTAACAATCAGGTAGGAAAAGCAGACACCATGAGTTGAATCATTGGAGAATTGTGTGGTTTGGTGAATTTAAGGCATGAGAGAGAGATAACAGGAAATTCCATGTTGATTGATACTTTCCTTAGCAGATGATGGGATTTCCCAAGCAGCGTATCAGTGCAGTCTGTTAGAGGAGTTGTGACTTCAAAGTCCTATCTTCTACTTTTGGCTTCCCCTCAGAATTTAGTGAAATGTTGTCTAATGACTACATTAAACTTAAATATTACTAATTCCCTGCAATGTTAAAACTGAGAGGGTTTTTTTCTGTTTGTTGTTTACTTGTACCTGTGTGTTTTTTGAAAATGTGCCTTCTGTGGTACTTGTATAGGTAAATGTTTTTATAGTGACATACTTTGGTTTGTTTTGCTTGTTCATGTTAATAGGTTAGAAAGGCAGGTCAAGAAGCACTGCTTATACTGCTAGAACAAGATCTTGTTGCTCAGAGTGACATTGAAAATAAGGTGTGTCCAATTCTTTTGGACCTCTCTGCTCCTGACAGTGATGATGAGTACAAGGTGGAGGCTGTAAATGTAAGTGAATTTGGAAGAAATCTGGTGTCTTTTTTTTTTTTCCGGTGTTAATCTCTTTTGTTCTCTACATTTTAGCAGTGCTACTATGAAGCTCTTTTTGAATATAACAAATTTGAGTGAAATTTTCGTAAGTGTCCTGAGAGCTTTTACATTAATCATTGAACTTAAACTTCCTATTCCATTACTATTTCAGTTAGTTTTATTCCTTCTCTATTTGTTCATTGCTCTGCTGTGAATTGAGAAGCTGCTACTGTGGTAAAGTTGAAACTCAACTGTGCTAAGATATTAAGCCTTGAATCTGTAGGTTTCTTAGTCATTTGTTGTGTTGAGCACCATTGAAACAATATGAATTGAGCTCTTCAGTACAGTAATTAAGAACAAGAATGTTCTTGTATGCTTAAAAATGTAAATTATCACATCCTCAAACTCAAAAGTTTTTCCCAACATGCTGAGCTCCAGGAATAGTGCTGACATGAAACAATCAAATCTTTAGACATTACCATATTTGAATTTTTAGTTTAACACAACAAATCTTTAATTTTAATTCTGGATTTTTGAAAAAATCTGGTCTAAAGAGACCATCTTTATACTTCAGGATGCTAAATGATAAAATAGCCAAATAACTTTAAAAAGCAGTTGGTTCTTGGAAGCCTTATTTTCATTCTTATTAAGTTCTCCAATAGCTTATTTACATCTGTTCTCCCAGGTTTCACAATAATTTTGTAAAATATAAATGATGACCTGATTTCTTAAGTGTTTTGAAAAAAAACCCATTCCTTGTTCACGTTCAAGAAATCAGTTGACTGCACAGAGAGGTGCTGGGGTGTAATTACATTTCAGCATGGATATCTGACACTTGACCCATAAAATAGTTTTACCAGCTAAATTTTCCCCTTCCTTGTTCGGGAGTTAGTTGAGTCTTGCTTAGGCAGTTTTTCCAGGGTGACATCTGAGCACCAGATGCCTTTTAGGAGTTTGAAAATTTGTAAGAAAGGCCTTGAAGGGTGTTTTCCTCAGTTCTTATTTAGTATTCTATTATGAAGGCTAACATTTCCACAAATAAAGCTTGTTTTTGTCCCTGTAGAAAGCTTCAGTAATTTCTGAAAAATAAAAATAGCAAGCGATGAGTACTGTTAATCTGCCAGCACTGGTGTAAGCACTCAACCCCTGGTGGTGCAGGCAGGAGAGCAGAGTAGAAAGGAGCATGGGAGCCCCTTCCATTTTACTGGGACAAATATAAGCAAGTTATCCCCAGAAGTGGGAACTGAAAGGAAACAATACAATCCAAAGCACTTGATTTTCACAGCAGAAACATGGTTTGAAATTGACAGTTCCTCAGGGAAAGCTAACTGAATGAGCTGGTGACTGACTGCCTTTGATTATGCTGGGAAGTTAACACCTCAAATTTCTGAGGGTGATTCTATGAAGTGTGCATTAGCTTACATAGTTGATCTTACTCTCCCTTTTCTGTTGTATGGTAAACTTTTATCATGTTGTCTGAGCTTATAAAGAGCTGAGGCTGTGCTTGTTTTTAAGTATCTGACCAGTCCTGTTAAAGCCAAGGGACTGACTCTCATGCTTAACTTTGAGATCTTTAATATGCCTCGAGACTGTGGGTTTTGCATGCTGGCCAGTGGAATGCAGTTTTGTTGTCTTCGTACAAAATATTGGTGTGTGCCACATTTAAAACCACATTGAAAATATGTTTATTATTAGAAGTCTAACTGTATAAAAAAGACAGAATTACGTGCAGAAATGTTTCATTTAGGCACGATGGTGTAGAATGACATCAAATAAAAATTGTGGTAGTGCTTCCTATAAAATAGGAGTAGGAAAGGAGAATTAATGCATAGCAGTTAAAATCCATTTGATGGTAGCTGTTCCCTTGCTCGCAGAAGTAATTTTTAGGAGGAATATTTTCCTGTGCTGACAACCTTTATAATTTTCTTTTCCTTATGTATCCCCTTCTTGATTTTCAGATCATCTGTAAAATGGCTTCTATGCTGAGCCGAGCGACAGTCGAGCACGTGCTGCTTCCCCGCTTCTGTGAACTGTGCAGTGATGGGAAACTCTTTCAAGTCCGAAAGGTTGGTTGGTTTTCAACCCCAAACCACTTAACTTGCATGTTGCTGTTCAAATGCCTTCCTGAGTAATTTAGTCATAACTTAGCTGATGAACTTTGAAAGTATGGAAGAGCAGTTTTAATTTATTGCCATGGCTATAGCTTCTGGAGTTCAGTAAAGAAACAGATCCCTGTCCTTAGTGAAGAGCTTTGGTGTACAGTTAAACTGATCTTGCTCACTTACTAGTTTTGCACAAACTTTTTTTTTTAAGCACTGTTTTTGGTTGTAGTGTGCAAAAAGTTACCCGATCTCTGCCATCTTATTTCAAAACCAGAAATTCAAAAGCAATTGAGATTTGAGGCATCCTTCCTTTTTAAAACTTCCTTTTTAACCCACCACCCCCCCATACTACTGAAAGGAGAAATTCTGCGAGTGTAAAAAATTCTGCAAGTGTAAGACTTATTTTAATTCCTGTTTGAGTACAAAAGGAAGCTTGTAGTGTAAGAATTGTTCATGTTTTATTAGACTTGAAGGTCATGCAGAGCTTCAGCTTGGTCTTCAACATAAGCTTCACTTGGTGGAATTTGAGCTGCATTAAGCCTTCTAAATAAGCATATTGAATGAATAAATCTTATATTAACACAGTCTTGTCTTAACTGACTTCAGATTTTGATGACATCTTTTTGCAACACGAGGGACTGTCCCTTTTGCCTTACTTAAAGCATTTGTAATGTACTGTAAATGGCACTAACTGGAGACCTTGATTAAACTTCAGTAGAGTACTTAAGCTGGACTCAGCCATAGCAAACATAGCTCTCCCAGTACACCTAAGTCCTGACCCTGGTATCGTATTCTAGTCTGCTTCAGTTTTGACAGCTGCTGTTCGTAGTAATTTGAACTATTGAGGAGGTTTATTAGTTGCTTTAAATGATTGCTAAAGTAGATGATACTCTTCATGCAGAAACCTTTATCACTATTGATTTCAAAGACATATGGCTTATGGAAGCTCGTTTTAATGAGTCTGTTTGGGATGAGTTAATGTTACAGGATGTAGTTACATGGGTGAAATTTAAATAGTCAAACGTGCAGTTGTTACATGGGATAAATAATGCACAGTGAAGTTGATAAAATTAATGCGCTCGAAAGAGCCAGAATGTTATTCATGGCTTTTTTATTTCTCAGATTTGTGCAGCTAATTTTGGTGACATTTGTAATGCAGTTGGGCAGGAAGCCACAGAGAGACTGCTGGTATGTAAAAATCAAAAGCCATTCATAAGACTTTTATGTCTCAGTTCAAGAAGTTTAATAATGAGTTCTTTTATTGTCTTCTCTGTAAATTAATCAGTGTGCATGAATATTTTTTTTTAATTGATTTGGCTGAAGGTTTGGTTGCAATTCTATAGCAAAACTGGGAATGAATAGAAATGGAGAGTTCTTGTTTTGCAAAACACTTTTGGATATGTAATTGGCAGCATACATGTATATATAGACACCTCCATACACACATGCTTTAGATTTACTCTCTTTTTTTGACCTGATCTAGGTAATCAGTCAAGTTAAAATTTTGGGAAAGATGGGCCGTTAATAATTCTTTCTATTTTTTCCTAGTGCATACATTTATACATAAAACCCTAATCAAGTGAATGGCAGACATAGCTTCTCCAATTTCTTCCAATAATACAAATTTTTAATCCATCTACATTTCTTCTTTACTCATTTCGTTCTCTTGATTTACCATTGTCTCCAGTTTTCAAACAAATACCTTGATAGTAATTTGCTGGTGTCTTTGTTTAGTCTTGGTTTCACTTGTTTTTGTCAGATTCCCAAGTTCTTTGAACTCTGTTCTGATAGTGTTTGGGGAATGAGAAAAGCTTGTGCTGAATGCTTTATGGCAGTGTCTTACACCACGTCCCCAGAAGTTCGCAGAAGCAAACTGTCTCCCCTGTTTATCAGTCTTATTAGTGACACTTGCAGATGGGTAAGTAACCCTAAATTTGCTGGGATTAATCTAATGTCTTAAAAACTAGTCTCCTGTAATAAGATAGTAAAAGAGGAAAAATAAGATACTACTTAGGATTTCTATTAAAAATTCTTTTTATAAGTAAAAACACTCTTCTGAGAATACATTGCTTGTATTAAAGGTCTTAGCTGAACTAGACAGTCCTGTCTGCCAAATTGATAACTTTCAAAAACATTTCCTGGCTGTGATTGTAGATACTTGGTTAATATCCTAACACCCTTTGCTTAGATGTCACTTATTTGGTAATTGATGATTGGCTATATTTGATATTAAATGAAGCTGTTAGAGGAAGAAACAACTGATTCTAAGTTTAAAAAAATAAAAATGTTTAGGTATTAATTCTTTAGGAGTTGCATGAATGCTCATGGTTGCCTTTATGCTATCGCAGGTTCGTCAGGCTGCTTTTCAGTCTCTTGGCCCATTTATTTCTACCTTTGCAAACCCTTCAAGTGCTGGTCTTTACATTCGAGAAGATGGAACACTGAGTATCCGACCATCAATGCAAGATGTCAATTCCAATTCCTGTCAGCAAAACAACAATATAACTTTAGTGTCCTCCAGCACAAATGCTACATTATCCAGGTAATATTAAATGGGAACGATGTGGAAGAGGGAAGAAGGAAGATAATTCTTTTAACTGCTGTTCAGGATTGAAAAAATCTGAGTTTGAGAATATAGTTTCAGAAAAGGTACGAAGAGTGAGGTCCCTCAGTGTCTGAGGGTAGACACATTATTGCAAAATTCACTTTGATGGCCTCACAGGAGGGTAGAAGGAAAACTGGTGAAATAAAGCATAGTGGTAACCTAGATTCTGCCTTTCTGCAGAGAAAATAAGCTGCTGTAGTTGCTGCTATGTTTTAGGAAGGATTTATCTGAAAAGAATTGTAACAGAATATTTTATTTGATAACTCCGTGTGTCTGTTACCAGTTCAGAACAACTGATGGAAATCAAACCAGAATCACTGACTGAAGAGGTTTCTGCTGAAATTCGTACGGAGTGCTCGGCTGAGAAGCTAAATAAAGATACACGGGCAGAAAGTGCAGATTGTTGTACCAGTCCTGGAGAAGATACATCTCCACTGTCTCAGGCTGACAGAGTTGCTGCTGGTGCCATAGAAGTCACTAAGGACAGCAGTTTTCCTGGAGCAAACTCAAGGCTACAGTCTGCTGAGGATTTATTTAATACTTTTCTCTACTGGCGCCCTCCTCTGCCTGATATAAGTCAGGATCTGGAGCTGCTTCAGTTCAAGACTGAGAAGCACAAAGATAGCTGCTCTGTGCCATGTAATAGCTGTGTTGCTAGTAGTGAAATAAAAAAAGTTCTGGAGAGCTTACAGGAGCACATAGATGATCCAGATGTTCAAGGTGAGACTGTAACAGCAAAGTCATGTTTTCTCTGAGCAGTGTTCTGGCATTTACAAAATGTAAATGGGCTGTGTTTTATTGGCTTGGTGTTCCTAAAGTGACGAGGTGTCCTGGAATACTGACTTATAGTAGGAAGTTACTCAACCTTTTTCACAAGACCAGAGTTATTTCTAGAACAGTTGGGGAAGTGTTCATAGCTCCTCTTTGCACAAGAAATCAGTCAGATCAAACTACAAGAGCAAAAGAAGCTTGTTGGAATTTGTTAAAACTGTCTTTAAGTACTGTAGCTAAGTACCTTAGTTTTAGGGACAGAGCTACCTGTTGTTGGCCAAGTTCATCAAATATTTGGTTGAGTGAGAATGGCCCTAAGTTCAAGTCATCTTTTCTTAGCCTCCCCATACAAACCCATTGATGAACGTACTGCTGATAGCCTGGCATTGGGGTGCACTTGTGTTTTCTGGGCCAAATCCCTCTTGACAAGCCTGTCATCCATAATCACCTCAGGTTTTTTTGTTCCTTTCTAAGAGCAAATGTTTGTTAATATCTCATTTCTGTGTAGCTCAGAAGAAAAAAGCACAGGGCTTCTTTTTATCCATTCAGATTACCTGATTACAAGTGTAAAGTTTTAAGTTCAAAAGCAAAACTGAATAATCTTCTTTTGCTTTACACAGCTCAGGTCCAAGTGTTGTCTGCTGCTCTCAGAGCTGCTCAGTTTGATTCTGTTGGTGACTATGAGGCCAGAAAGATGGAAGAAAGCAGCAGCAGCAAACTTCAGAACAAAAGTATTTCAGATGAAACAGCCATTTCAGATTCTACCTGCAGCCAGGTGGAGGAGGACAGTCTTTCAACCCCTGCCTCTCAGGATAACATCAGTGATCAGTCTGCTGCCAGTACACTGAGAAGTACAGTAAGTGTGCATTGTGCTTCGTGTCTGACACGAATCCTTACCAGCTGAAGTACTGGGTGTTCATGCAGTCCCTGGTATAACTGACCCACTTCTGATCCAAGGCCTTTGACCACTACAACAACATAACCATCGCTTGCTACTTTAATTAAAAAGATAGGGAAGGCTCTTACTTCTGCTTGCACAGAAAATACCTAAAGGGTTAGCTTTGCAGTAGTCTTCTATTAGTTGTTTCAGATGAAATGTACCAAGTACAGTCCCACCTCTTCCTGTAATGGATCTAAAATTAGCCTTTTATCTCCAGACAGGAGGTTGAATCGGGTGGTGACACGTTTCCTGGTTACTATTTCTTGATTATGATGTGCAGATAGGACAAAAAATATTTGTTTGCACAATATTTAAATATTGCTGGCACTAATTGTGAAATATGAAAAAGAGCTTTGTCTTTGAACAAATAGTGCACATAAAACCTGTATGAACAGAAATGTAAAATGCTGTGTGAGGCTTCCAACTTCCTATGGTTTTGGTCTTTTAAACTTTTTAATTGTTTTGAATTTTTTCATTGGTACTTGGGGAGAGATGTATGCTTCATAATTTGGTAGGCTTGGGAGTTTCCAGCAGAATGTTATAAAATAAGTAAAGCTTTTATCATGGTACTGACTGACTTGGAGTAATTGCTAAGCTGTCTTGTTTAACGTAATTTATTTAATGCAAAGAAGAAAAACAATTTAAGAGTAAAAAGTGAGATTGTAAAAGTAACCATTCAGAATGTGTGACTTGGATTTACTGTGTTAAGTCAGAGTGCTTTTTGTAGAAGTAGATCCAGCTACTGCTGTTCCCCCTGTTGCCACTGCTACGGTCTTAGTGTGTGCCTTCCTGTGCAACCCTGTTGTCTTTCTGTGCTTGTGTAAGTGTACTGAACAAGGCTTTGCCTGTACAAGGCTCTTGTGTATCTGAACTGTGGTGGTCTGTAGTGGGATGCTTTGAAATGTCCCCAACAGCACTAAGGCAAATTTGTGTCACTAGCTATTATACCCTCTTACAGGATTCAGAGGAGCAACACAGAGGAACCAATGTATTTCTAAAGAAAGAGGAAGAAAAGAATCCACCCTGTGAAGATGACAAGTCAAAATTGCAGGTGATGAAAATAGCATCTAACTGCTTTATTGGACTACTGGATACAATTTATCTTATCCTTAAGATAGGTGGTGGTTTTTGCAATTGATCAGTTGCAGAATATAAAGAACTGCTCTGAGCATTTGAGGAGAGCTCTGTTTTAAATCAGAAAGCTAGAAAAATTCTGCCTTTTTGGTTCAACCAGGGTAGGAACTGACAGTCCTGTTTTGTCACGGGATTTACTGTTTGTCTTCAGCAAAGAAGAATTTTTCAGTTTGATCCCCCAGAAGGGATGTCTTGCCACTGTTTGTGTTGAGCTGCCAGATAGTCAGTAGCAGGAGAATACTGTAGCAGAACAGCTGTATTTTCTTTCTGATCTTAAAGGAAAGAACATGGTGCTGATGTACTGTCTGTCTCTATAGGATATCATACCTCAGCCTCTGCTAGACCAGTACTTGTCAATGACCGATCCAGCTCGAGCCCAGACTGTTGATACTGAAATAGCCAAACACTGTGCATACAGTCTTCCTGGGGTGGCCTTAACACTGGGCAGGCAGAACTGGCACTGCCTGAAAGACACGTACGAGACGCTGGCATCAGATGTACAGGTAAAAAATAAAAAAATCAGTATTTGGAGTGGCTTTTATTGTTCAGTTTGCTGCATCAAAGTTGCGTAACACCGTATACTTTCTTACCAAGTATTAAATGTCCACTAAAAATACAAAACTCAAGATGTAAATCAGACTTCATAAATATGATTGTAATTTTCTGTTGCTGCATAACTAACCCTGTTTGTTCAGCTCTCTTAGTTGTAGTTCAAAAGCTTCTTTAGTTAGTTATGGTGCCTAATGTAATTCACTCTTTGAACTGCTTGCAGTGGAAGGTACGTCGGACGCTAGCGTTCTCCATACACGAGCTAGCAGTTATTCTGGGGGATCAGCTAACAGCTGCTGATCTGGTGCCAATCTTCAATGGATTCTTGAAAGATCTGGATGAAGTGCGTATTGGTGTCCTTAAACATCTGTATGACTTCCTGAAGGTAGGAAGGTATAATTTAGTTTCTCAAGATAACTTTTTGGGTTTTTTACTCCATTTTATTACAAGGTTTTAATGAGATTTGCAGCTATTGCTGGCTGATTACTTGTTTAGTTTTGTGCAATATTGCCATTTTGTCTGTGCCGTTTAAGGTCTCTCACCTCTCTTCGGTCTCATACCCCAACAGAATATGAAAACTGAAACCCCTTTGTAAATGTGGCTGTAAATGGTCCTAGCTCTTGTAAATAAACTGGTATTTTGTGCAGTCCAGATGGAAAATTGGGCCATGAGCAATTTTTGTCTGGGTCTGAGAGAGAAGAGAGCAGATCCTGGTGGGCTGCTGCATAATAAACGCAGATCTTTATACTTAGAATTTTTAGTTGCTCAGTCTTGGGCCCAGAGATGGTGCTTTGGCAGGTGTCCTTGCAGAAGTGATGACTTAACTGACTTTTTTTTGGATGTCAGTCTTACAGACCCTCAGCTGATTTGTGCAGTTTTTAGTAAGCATTTAATGAATGATCACTTGCTTTCAGGTAGGAAAATGCATGTAGGTGTGAATAAAGTAATGCACAAGAGAACTGCAAGTACTGAATTTCAACAGTTTTACACTAGTCATGTCTTTTCCTTTAGCTACTTCATGTAGACAAAAGGCGAGAGTATCTTTACCAGCTTCAAGAATTTGTGGTGACTGATAACAGCAGGAACTGGAGGTTTCGTTACGAACTGGCAGAGTATGTAATTCTGTTAACTTCTGATTTTTAATCTATATTGCAAGTAGGAAGCAGGTGATTGCATTCAGAAGTTAGCACACCCTGTTTAGGAGCTAAAGATTGCAACCAGCCTTTGTTAAGGAACTGAACTTAAAAGCCACTTGGCAATTGTTCTGGTGTCTTATGGTGGTTTTCTTTGTTTGTTTGGGGGGTTTATTTGTTTGGGGTTTTTTTTAAGCTGTATTGTAATCAAGCGTGGCTAAAACTTACATGTCTGATTATACTAAAATAGAGATCTAGTTTGCTTGCAGCTTATGAAATATGACAATCTGATAGATATTATTCAGTGAGGTTTCAGATTTTATTTTTTCTAGTCTGTCTTGTAAAAATCAGTAAAATGTATGTACAATTTTTCTCAAATGTATGAAAGTCAAAGCAGTTCTATATTAGTTTATTTGGCATTCCCACATGACTGGCTATATCATGGAGGTAGAGGAACATCCCAGAATTCTTTCTGTAGAAGCCCTGTTCATCCTTGAAGCACCCGAAGAATGTTCACAGCCATAGTTTGAACTAAAACCTGATCTTCATGTTTACCTTGTTCCTTTGTTTGGGCTGTTGAGGATTTACTCTCCCTTAGAAGCTTGGCACAACAGACTCAGTCTCCCTGTGGTGGAAAGATGTTCCACAGCAGTTCCCTGACATCTAGTGGAGAGTGTGCTTGGTTTGTGCACGGCTGCTGGTAACATACTGGCAGTGATGTGGCTGGAACGTGTTCTGTGCAGTTCCGAGATACTTTGGTGTAGAAATCTAAGTTTTGAAAAAATAAATATTTATTTTTTACTTTGTAAGAATGTGTAGGATGTTGCTCTAAAGTTGAAAAGATGCATTGTGCTTCTGTTTGTAGCTCTTGTTACTTGAGATAATTTTCATTCCTTGGTACCTCTAGTTTGGATGAAAGCTTCTTTTGAACTGCTTGATGGATTAAAGCATCCTGTGTGCATGCTTATAAAGTAAGGAACAAACTGTTAGTGCTTTGTAATAACCGTGGTAGTTTTGAGGCTTCAAATGGTTCTTACTGAAGTTTAACAGATGGTATAATGAGAGCAATTCGGTGCAGTTAATCACTGTCTTTGTGTTGCAGGCAGCTGATCCTGATCCTGGAGCTCTACAATCCCAGTGATGTCTATGAATACTTAAGACACATTGCACTAACTCTCTGCTCTGATAAAGTTTCAGAAGTTCGGTGGATCTCCTTCAAACTGGTAGGAGATTTAGTTCACTTCCTGTCAGGAGAGGAGGAAAGTGATGCTTGAGAGGGACACCGGAAATCACTCTGTCTTATTTGAGACAAGTAGTGTGAATACAGATTTTTTTACCACAGCTATTGAAACATTACGGAAGAAAGTGAAATGAAAACTGTAAAATATTTTGAGTCAGACTTCCATAGGTATTAAAATTTTCTTGGTTGTATGTGAATGATAAATGTATTTGTTTTCAGCTGGATGAAAACCATGATATAGAAAATCCTCCCCACTTTTTGGGGGGCGGGGGTGGAACCAAAAAATAATAATAAAAAAAAGCTACTGCTTTTTCCTCAAAGTTTATTTAATTTGTTATGAACATCATAATAATGCCATCCCATAGATATCCCAAGTGAGTAGAAAGATTCCTTCAACCTCTTCTTTCTCTTCATGTGCCAGGGGCATTATTTTAACAGTTGTTTCAATGTCTTTTAGTGTCTGTGGTTTTGTTATGATTTTTGTTTGTTTGTTTCACCTGAACAAACAGCCTTTTAAAAAAATCCCTGAGCTTTATTTTCCAACAATGTGTTCAATCCTGCAGGCAGAGCTGATTATGCTGAATATGGCTTTGGTGTCCCTTTCTGGGGTTGAAATGAAAAGATGCTTTTTTAACTTTCTAAGGGCTGCAGCTTAAGTCTCATCTCCCCTTTTCCCCCTCCACCTTTTCCCCTTCTCTCTTCCTTTGCTTCACAGGTTGTATCAATACTACAGAAGTTCTATACAAACAATGCAAATGCCCTGGGATTAAATTTCATTAATGAGCTTGTCGTGCGGTTTCGTCACTGCTCCAAGTGGGTTGGCAGACAAGCTTTTGCCTTCATTTGTCAGGTTAGAATGTTCTCTCTGTGTTCTCTGTGTATGTTTAATTTGGAGCCAGCGTGGGGCTTTTCAGCAATGTGGGCAAAACTGAAATTTCAACGCGTGGTTTTTGTTATTTGTTGGGTTCTGTGATTCTGTGGGGTGAGGAGACAGTAGCATAGTGGATCTGGTCTCAGTACTAGCACGGGGCTATCCAGTTTGGAAGCTGAGCTCGTTGTTTTGGTACGTGCCTCCAGCTGAGATATCTAGTCCTTGTACTTTCTGGCATCCCAGTAGCAAAGTCAGGAATGAAGTTGTAAATGGAGATGCATTTTCTAATGCTGCGACATGCCTGGGATTTTACAAGAGCTCTTCCAGCTACCAATGGGTGCTAGATGGCAGGAGCTATTTCTCTATTGCCACTTAACCACACTGTTCCAATCCCAAAATGCTTGCTGCAGTAGCAATGAGGAGCAAGGGTTGAATGTTGAAAGGGAAAAAGGTGAACACAGAGAAGAGAGCAGCATTACCTAAAATATAGCTGAAAGAAAGTTACATGCTCTTGGGTCACTTTCAGGTGAACTGTAGACCCGTTTTCATGACAGGATTTCAAAGATTGTACTTATTTCACCAACATGGGGTGTATTTGTTCGGAGGTAAACACTGATAATTTTTAAATAGACAAGCCAAATTAGGGACAAGATAGGAATTGCAAATAGTGTATTTTAACATTGATCTTGCTTCTTGTGTTCTGTGTTCCTGTAGGCTGTAGTAGAAGAAGAATGTATGCCTGTCGACCAGTTTGTTGAACACTTACTCCCCAGTCTTCTAAGTCTTGCTTCAGATCCTGTGCCAAACGTGAGGGTTCTGCTCGCCAAGGCTCTGAGACAGACCTTACTGGAGAAAGGTGTGGTTATTAATGTGCTTAGAACTGTTTCATGAACATTCATTCTGTCCTCTGCCCCTGTAGTTCTTGATGAATTCTTGCAACTGGCAAAAGGCTGTTTGGCTCTGTTCATACCGAAAGCAGAGTTATACACTGCAATCGGGGATACTGCATTTCAGTTCGGATTTAGGACTATAGATTTAGGGATGTAAGCTGAGGTGGCTTTTCTGGTTTAGTGTATTTGATCATCATCCTTAAAGGGCCTGAAGCTGGTGTCGACAGCCTGGCAAATGCCGCATTTCCTCACCAGAGGGCAGTGACGTCCTTGGGTAGAGCGAGAGCGCAGCACTTGCTGGCTGCTGCTGCAGGTGGTTGTTTGTCCTCTGTGATGTGTATGGCAAATACGCTGGGGTTTGTGTTGTGGTTTTGGGTTTTGGGTTTTTTTAATATCACATTAGATTATTTGGATATATTTTTGAAACGTTTATGTTACTGAAATAGTTGTCTTTGGAATCCTTCAGAAGTGTTACATCTTTTTCTGAAACGGTTTGCTTTGCCATTTTAGTCCTAAGGCAATGGTTGTACTAGGAAAGAATGCAATTCTGTGTGCTGCTATAATATCCTGTATAAGAATTCCTCAAAAAAACCCAAAAAGCATTCGATCTTTGATTATTCAAAGGGAGATGCACAGACATCTCCTCTCCTGTCTTTTTTTTTTTTTTCAGAACAAAGCATGGAGAATGTTTTGTAATGCACTGACAGTGGCAGCTTCCTGAGCTTCCTTTTGCTTGTTGATGCATTTCCATTTAGGGTTCAACAAAAGGAATTTCTCTTAGAAATACTGAAGTACCTAATACGATGAGTAAGAAGCAACATATTTCTTTCTCTGTCAGCTTCCTTAGCTTCCTACAGTTTTTCTCGGGAGCCTATAAATTGGACAAGCTACCCCAGATGTTTATGGCATCCTCTCTGTTTCTGCACTACTTACGCCCCAGGGTTTATTCTTTTGACTTTGACTAAAATTGTCTTTCTCCTCTTTTTCTAGCTTACTTTAAAAATGTTGGCAATCCTCATCTAGAAGCTGCAGAAGAGACTATTCTAGCCCTGCAATCTGACAGAGATCAAGATGTGTCCTTCTTCGCCACCATAAAACTGAAACAGGGTAACATGGACAACACTACCATTGAAAAACAAAACTAATGTGTTCTGCTGAACATCCAAATGGTTACTGACTTTATATTTGCAGTTAGTTTGAATAATGTGGACAAATAAGAATTATTTGTTACTTGAGCTGGAAAAGATCTTTTGAAGTGTTACCATCTTCCTGTCACGACCATATGTCATCTACAGGTGTCTGTCTGATATGCGTGAGGAATTCCTTTTGTTGGTTTTTGTTTGTGAATGTGGCTGGTAACTGATCTCACCTGCAGTTGAGTATTGTGTGTAAAGTCTTGCACCATGCTCGGTGTTTTGGTGTCATTGGAATTCATGTTTCATTTTTTAACTAAACGTTTCCAGTAGTAGAGCAGTCTGCTATGAGTTTAAAACAGTTTCTAAATCTTAAAAGCTGATTGTAGCAAACTTACATGAAGATATTTTTTCATCACTTCTACTGTAGCTTTTGTACTGTTGCAAGTATTACATTTTAAATGAACAGAAGTGTATATATGTGAATAGTTTTGTGTGTTAACAAAAAATGATGTACGTAATTCTGTATCAGTGGCAAAAAGCTCAAATCATTTCATTTTATAGTTACTCTGCTAGAATTAAGGCATGGTTCATTTCTCCTGGATACAATGTGATATTTTTCAATGCGCAGGGAGCTCATGATTCTTTGTATATTGTGACTTTTCTATTAATTTGTTGTTTCTGAGCTGTCCCGACATGTCTGGTTCTGCTCCTGCAGGCTCTCACAGTCGTAGGTAGACTGTAAATTTCCCCAACTGAAAATTCCTCATTCTGCTGTAGCAAAGTACGTTTCGTGGAAGGGATTCAGTTCCTGCAGCGTGTGCTGTTTCCGTACTGTTACAGAGTCAAGTCTTGGTTGTTTTCTTTTACGTACACACCCCATTCAAAACCCCCTTCTGACTGGTCCAGAGTTCAAATCCCAAACGGCCTGCTACTTTTTCCTAAGAAACACAAGTCCTCTAAACTCTGAAAAACCCCAGATAACAAATGTTCAGGGGAAGGGTGTTGATGCAGTTTGCTCTATAACATCTGTTGATTGTATGGTAAGAATCTCCCAAAAAAGCAAATGAAGATTATGGAGATCCTTGAGTTTAAGCAGGATTCTTCTGTGTATTTGAGCAGGTGTTACGGATTGAAGAAATACACAGACAGAACAAAGTCCTGTTGATAAAATTTGATGGCTTCTGACCAGTTTTAAAAATTACAAAGCTAATAGTTTTTTGTGGATCCTGTCTTCTGCTGTGTCCCAGATCTGCAGATAATGTGGGGCCTGGAAAAGAAAACATTTACTTTTAGATTGTGGATTAGAACTTTGTCCTGGTGAAAAAATTATGCTTAAAAACTGAAAGGATGGTTTCATGTAATGTTACTTTATCTCTGTGAATACAATACCTGTGTCATTTTTCCCTTAGTTCCCTAGTAAGTAGTTCACATGGGTGAAGGTTTTTATAGAAATCACTTTTTCCCTTTTAATTTTGCTTGAAATCTGGCTTGTCTGCCAGACAGCAATTAGGTTCCTCAGCTGAGCTCTGTATTTTTGGAGGGCTCAGTTTTGTATGTTCATTTAACTACTCTTGTATTATAGTATGTACAGGATTTGTAACAAACTGATTTCTAGTGAGATCACAATGCTTTTTGGAAGTTGCAGGCAGAATTGTACGGCCGCTCTCATGCTATTACAGCAAACAGTGTCAGCTCTGTGAACTCTGCAACATTCTACATTTAATTTTTTACAACTTTTTTATAATTTAAAACAAATGCTTCTTCAGTACAGACTTTTTATGATTGCAATTTCTTAACAAAAAGACCCCTCAAGTTAATTTTTTCTAGTTCTAGTATCTTTTTCTAATGCTGGCATTATACTGGTGTTTTCTAACAGTTCAAATTTTCTAAGGCCTTTCTGACAAGGTTGTACTTTTGGTTTTTTGTTGTGTTTTTTTTTTTATTATTATCAGTTCATTAAATTTTTCAGCACTGAACAGATTTTTTTTTTAAGTGTGTGTATATGTAAGTATGTTTGATATGTATTGTATATAAATTAAACACTTTGAACATTAACCCAACCTAGGTTTCTGTTTGTCACGTAATCTTAGTTCCCTTGACTTGCAGTAATCCACTGGAAAACAGAAGCTTCCGTAGGTGTTGGCATGTTTGCTTAGTGTTCACTAAGAGGTTTTAGAATATGTCTAAGCAGTAAGCCACTAGCTATGAAAGTTCCCTAAAAGGCTAAAGAAAGTTCTTTGTTTTTAACAATATTTTGGTACCTCTGCCTCCAGAGATCATGTCTGTTTTAAACGATATGATTTCAGGAGAGTGCTTACAAACTCTTTGTTAAACTATCCAGTTGCATGCACTAATGGGGGATATCATAGTTTTGGGGTGGGGTTTTTGTAGACAATGTGCAGGTCTATTGAACAAGTTTCTCCTTTACAAGGTTTGTCTTTTTGGTTTAGTTTTAACCTAGAGATGATTTCAGCATGACTAAAGACCGCACTTTATGTCTTGTCCTAGACAAACGTATGCAATGATGAGTCAAGCCGTGTGTTCACAGACAGTGCTCTGGGTTGTTTAAATTATGCAAAGACATGTATTTTAAAAGCCAGATGGATCAAAGTTAGGTAGTTGATCCACTTCCACAACAGCAGTAACTATTATCACTTGTAAACATTTCTAGCTAAGGAAGATGAAAATGATGTTAGTGGGTGCAATATTGCGTGGATGCTGTAGGGAATTATCAGGCACTTGTAATCCAAAGGCTGTTGGTCATGTTGCTCAGCATCCAGACTCGCTGGTATCTTGTGTGTGGTACACACTTGGCATCGGTCAGTGCTGCCCTAGTGGCAGTTGTCTGTACACAGTGTTGTTTAGAACCCAGTTAAGTGGGGACACTCTGGAAGTGTCATTTGTGTGTCAGAATAGAGAATCTATGTAACTTTCTATTTGTATTTATCTCAATAAATCTGTGACTGTTTTATAAACCAACTTGTGGTAACTGACTTTTGTCATAGGTGGGATGTGAGTGTATTCTTCTAGTTAATGAAACCTCTCTCCAGTGTAAATGCTGTCGTTTGTCAAACCTGAGTTGAGTGTGGAATTCTTGCTGTGTAGTAAAAAAATCCATTAGATGTCCAGAGAACTGCAGTAGCTTTTCCTCTGTCCGACCTCTCCCCTCTTTTCTCTGCAGGATCTTAGCTAATGTGAGAGTGTGGAGAGTAAACACTCCACGCCCCCCAGTAAAGTCTACCCACATACTTTGAGTTTGGGGAAACACAAATTAAACAGCAATATTATGTTTTTATTATGCATTAGACTAAACACATAGATTGAGATCTAGACTATAACAAAGAAAACAGGAACAGAAAATACAAGCAACTTTGGGTATTGATGTGAGCTGGTACTTTGTTTCTTTACTACTTGTCTTTCCAGTAAGCTAATGTCATCTTACTAAAAAAATCCAAAGGTGGGCAGGAACAAAAGTCTTTCTGTAACTGCTGTGGTGTGTTGCTTCCTGTGGGGGTCCCTGGTAAGTTCATACAGGCCGTTGCATCACACGTGCCGACTGCCCTCCTGTGATGTCAGTTTATGCTGCTTGGATACCGTACAGTTCTTGCAATACACAGGGAGATCTCTACTTGGGAGGCTTTAATGATGCAAGGGGAATGTCTAGGGGAGGGAAGAATTACTCCCAAATTAGAACCCTGTCCTTCTAAAATGTCTGAGACTTTTTGAAGATGCGAGCTTCATGAGCTTTTCCTGGCCAGGGACTACTTCACCACCATGCCTTCCTTGCCCCTGCAGACTTTTAGTGTCCAGCTCCATCTGGCTGAAACTAATGAAAGTTTTACACTGCCTCAATGCCAAAATGACTTGACTCTGAAGAAGCTTAAATCCCATTTAGAATTGTTGACTGGGATCCCGGTTCATTTCCAGCGGCTTCAGTACCTGGATGAAGGTGAGAACCTGTAACCTCTGGGATTCTTGGAGGTTATTTGTGTGATCTCTTTACCTTCTAATTATAGCTATATTTAGCTCCTGGACTAAGGCTTGGGTTTACTTCTTTTTACTCTACTGCACTTGAAATTCAGCTCTTAACGCTTAACTTTGCTTTCAACTTAAAGATAATGGTCTACTTTTGAGTCTAGAGATTGCAAGTGCTGACCTTTAAATTCCTGCTTAGCCTTGTCAATGGTCAGTGCCAGTGCCTGGCAGGTTTACCTCAGCCTGGAACAGCTGTAGGGGGGCTCTGGCCGACCTCTCCACAGTTAAGATTGTCTGGAGCAGTGTTTTCTTCCTGTTACATGACCCAAATGTGTGGTGTTGAAGAACTTGGCTTTGGAGGTAACAAGCAGAGATAGCCCTTGAAACTTGTTGAAACTTGGTATTTAAAACAAAACAACTCTTCCTATTATTTGTGTTCTAAGATCAAACAAACTTGGTGCTTGCTTTTTAGAATAAGGACACCATGTGTGTGTGTTTGGATGCACACAGGTATGTTTCTCCTATGGTCTTGGTACGTCACATGTTAACTGCAGCTTTCCATGGGTTAAAAGCAGATTATGACACGAGCATTACTGTGGCCTTTTCTAGGCTGGGAGTTTCTGTTTTCAATGCTTTGGCTCAGCTGAAGCCAGGGTCTCCTGGATGCGTTGTGACAGTAAAATCAGAGAACATCAGCGCAGCTGAAAGAATCCCGTTGCCATCTAACTTTTGAACTTCTATTTCATTTTTTTTTAAAGCTGGTGGTTGTCTTCTCTGAGGATATGTTGACTTGGTTTTCTTTTCTAACTCCCTACAGCAGATCTGCCAGATGAGTCTACGTTTGAGGACAATGTTATTGTCCCTGGTGGAACGATTACAATGCGCATCTGGCAACAGGACGGCTGGGGGCGTCTTGTGGCAGCTGCTGCAAAAGGAGAGACTATGAAGGTTGATTCCCTTGCTTTTTGTGAATGGCTGGGGTACTCTGTGGAAAAGTAAGAGCTTGTTGCTGAAGGTCTAAGTACTCTTGTGAGGCAAGACTTCAAAGAGTAAACAGTGGGGAAGTCTTGATGAAAGAGGATTGCCATAGAGCTGAAGTAGTTCAGCTGTATTGGCAACAGTTGACAACAACAGGTAATTTGGAGGGGGCTGGTAATACAGAGCTGGGGAGTACATCCCTAATGCAGTCTGTTCGACTTGGAAACAAGACTTCTTTTTGCTATTACTGGTAAACGCCACATACACTGGAGTACAATTTCTTTTCACTGTTTTCTAACTTTCTGTGTTACTGATAGCAGTATATTTTCAGATTAGTTTTCTTGTCCCTGTTTATCCTGATGGCTGAAAAATGTTTGCATTCATCTGTCTGCTGTGTTATTCTGATCACGTGTTATCAACAAAAGATACTTAATCCCAGTGTTTTTCATAGTGGTAGGAGAAATAATGCACAGTAAACAAAGCTGTGTAAATAACGTGCAGACAAGACCTTTTTCTTGGTTATCTTAAAACAATCATTAGAAGATTGAGATTATCTGGGTTTGGGTGTCCTGATGAGGCTGAGTGACTTGACTGTTAGGAGAATCAGAGGCAGAATCTCTGTTCTTGCTGACTTCAGAGTAAGAATGGGACTCATAATGTGACAGTACCAAAATCAAAAATCAGAAGACATTCCTTATCTGATGCTACTTTATGGACCATCTTGTGTTTGCAGCCCTGTTGAATCTGACTAGTAAGAAAGCTTTGACTTTTTTTATAGAACAAATAGTTTCTGTGTTGCTTTGATAGAGGACGTGCTGCTTTCTCGTTTCGGACTGAAATGTTGTCTCAGCAGAAGCACAAGGTACTCTAGCTGATTTGTACTGCAAACCTTTAGGCCTGAACAGATGTGTTCATGAAATATCCTTTGGCACCTTTCATAAAGAGCCATTATCTCTGTTGCCCTGGCTAAATTCCAACCTGGCTAATCACATTCTGTTCCTCTGCGTTTCCACGGCCCCTGGAATTGGATACTGCAGGCTTCTTCACTTCCTCTTGTCAACTGTTGTGTAGTGTTGTGGTTCACTGTTCTGCCTCGGGCCACAAATGACTTGTATTTTGCTATTGGGCAAATTGTTGGTTTGGTTTGGTATTCCTCCATGGTCTGAGTTCCCTGTGTGTTAAAGAAGATTTTTCCTACTCTGTGTGGAGTGAGAAACAGAAGGATATGCCACAAAGACAAGTAAGTCTCCTTTGAAATGGAAGTTGTACTGGCTTAATAGCCCCACAAAAAGCTGCTTTGATACTTTTGCTTTTCAAATGGAAAAAAAAACCAACCCAAAAAAACCCCTAAACAACCCAACCTTCCTTAAGAGTTAACCAAACAGCTGTTATAATAATGTGCTTCCACTCCATAGATGAGAAAGCTATGCTGGACTGTGGAAGGTGTAGCCCAACATGGAAATGGTTTCTCAGGAAGAACAGCAGCATGAGGCACCTGAAAATTGTTCCCAAGAGGCCTCTCAGCAACACTTTAGAACTGATGTGTTTGGGTTTAGTATCAGAAAAGCTCCCTGTGGGAAGGAGTGTGATACAGGGCTGATTCCTGAACCAGCTTAGGTTCATGAGTTACTCGCTGGAATTAAGGCCCAAAGTCTCATCTGCCTCATAAGGAACCTTGCAATTTTTAAAATTTTGTTCCACTTAGCTACATACAAAAGGAAACCCCAAATGAATGTTCCCTCCAAGGGGTGGCTATGATTAAGTATCATCAGATAGCAGAGAATCAAGATGAGGTAGAAGACCAAGGAATGAGCAGGTTTTATTTAGCTGGTCTTGGAGTGATGTGTGCAGTGTGTGAGCATCTCCCAGCTACAGATACGAGACTTTGCTGAGACCTAAAAATAATCAGGTATTTTTATTTTTTTTTGAAGAGACTAAAAGCTTTGTGTTTATTCTGCAGCTAGCACATCTGGGAGTGACAGAGGCCTTTGAGAGCACCGTGCCGTATGCAGAGTTACTGGGACCAGAGCAGAAAAAGGAATGGGTAGCACACCGAGCTTTTGTGGCACTGTTTATTGCCAGCCACAGAGGTCATGTTGAAACGGTCAGCTTTCTCCTGAGACATGGTAATGTTCTTAGAGCAATTCTCTTCTGGCTGTACCTGCAGAGCATCCCACCTGCCTCCTTGGCCAGGCTCTAGGAATTCACCCAAATGACCTCATGTGTCCTGTATTTGAGGTGGAGAATATACTCAGCACATCAGTTCTTGTCCACTTAGACACAGTCAAGAATTGCTGTTCTTGCCGAGTGCAATGACTTCCAGTGTTGGAGAAATTCATACTGGAAAACAGGATTCTGTGTTTTAAGTTTTTTTTTTTTACTTCCCTGTTCATTTATTTATTGGCATTTTAATTTAGAAATGTTTAGTTTTTGAGTCCTGCTTATTGTTTTATTGGCTAGTGAAATGCAAGAAGAGTTGTAGCACTAGTTCTACAGCTTTAACAATCAGGCTTTTCTGTTTTGCTACTAAATAAGTCTTTTTTTTCCCCCAGAAGTCTCCATTTGGACAAAGGACAGTCCTTTGGGTCAGCTGAGGTCACTTGATTCCCCTGAATGAGGGGATGTCTGTTGAAGAAAGGACATTTGTTCATCTCTCTTTTTTTTTTTTTTATATATATATAAAATCATGGAAAGTGAGTGCTGAGGAGGAAATCCCACCTTGTCTATAAGGGTGCTCCCTTCAATCCAGGTTCTTGAGCCTGACCTCCTCAAAGTTTGTCCCTGTTAAAGGACGTCATCATCTCCCAGTAAGGAGTGCAGATACAGTGGCCATGCCTAGCTGTGGCAAACTGGCAGTGCTGCCCTGAATGAAGAACATCCAATTGCTGTGTTGAGCTAAGGGCAGGGGCGCTTGCTCACCAGAGGGGTTTCTTCGACGTGACTAAAACAAACTGCATTTGCCTTTGGAAAAATACTTGTGTGCTGTGGCCCGCAGGTGGCATTGCCTCCTTTCGGATGCCTTGTCACATTCCACTGCGTGTGGCTTTTCGCAGGTGCGGATTTGCATTCCAAAACCCCGCTGGGAAGGACCGCCCTTCACGCCGCCGCTGTTGCGGGCCAGTGCGGCTGCCTTGAACTGCTCCTCAGCCACGGGGCTCAAGCTCTTAGGCGGGACAGCGAGGGACAAACTGGGGTGAGCCTCGCCCGCCTGTGGGGCCAGAAGCAGAGTGAACGCACCATGGTTCGCTTCCGGTGGAGGAAGAGATCTCCTGGCACTGTGTCATCCTCCCGCGGTGTGAATCGGGCCTTGCGGAGACATCTGGTCCCACGTCCTAAACTGCCCACAGACTAACTCGATTCTGGCAAATGTCAGGGGACAGTCACTAACTTTCCCAGAGACTCACCCTTCAAATAGGGGTGGGATCTGTAGGTTTTAGCTGTGAAACAAGCTCATGTACTGGTGATGCCGCAGCAAAGATGACAACCAGCTTGACAGCACAGCTCTCAAACAGGCTTTTAATTTGCAGCTTAAGTATTTATAACGTTGCTCCCTAGCCAAACTGGCCATTTAGTTAATATGGTTTGTAGGAGAGCTTGAGCCTGTCTGCAAGTTCTCTTTGGAATGCTCCTTGCTAGGGTAATTTCCTAATAGCTGGCAACAGACCAGGGCGATACAGTTTAATGGGTATTTCAGGGGACTGGAAATCCCTGGATCTTTAATCCTGTTCTGGCCCTGACTGGCTTTATTGCCTCTGGCAGATCCGTTATGGGTTTTTTATAAGTAGGGCAGTTTGTCTGGCATGGGAGAGTGCAGGCAAAGTTGATGTGCATGTAAGTGGCTAATTATGATTGCCCAGTGCTTGCTTAGTGTCTCCAATATTTTATGCCTCAGGGCTTTGAAGGTTGGGGGTTTCCTGAAGGCAGTGATGTGGTGAAGGGACTGGCTTGCCCATCAACTTCTGAAGTTTCTTAGTATCCCAGGTTCCTTAGATGCTTTAATATTAAAAATACTACTTGGACACTCTTTAGGCTTCTGTGATAAGCAGAAGGAAGCTGAGGTCTGTTCCTTTTATTAAGGACTCTGCTCAATCTTGAGCAGTTTCAATTTTTTGCTTTGAGAGATCTTTTCCCAAAGAGCTTGGCACTTAACTCCTGGCTGACCACTGAAGAGGTGATTCTTGGTGGGAACTGAGCACTCCTGAGAACTTGGCCCACTGCCTTTTCGCTTGCAAGCCCCATGTGTAGTGGGAAGACTGCAAACAACTAAGGTGAGTTGGTTTTGTTTCTTTGTTCAGAGCATTTTCTTTAACTGATACCAGTATTACTACATAAAAACCAGGTAGTTAGTGAATTCTGGTCTCTATACTTGAGTTTCTGTTCCTGATCAGTGCCTGGCAGTAGCCATATCCAGAATGGGATAAAAATCAGCATCATGTTGTGCAGCGTTTGGTCACTTAGGAATAGGTGAAATGAGGATCAGAAAGAGGGTGGCTGTGCACTTGGATACCTTTAGTTTATAGCCCTTAAGGGGGTCCTCATGGCTAAAGATGAGAATTGCCTTTAATGCTGGTGCTCCCAGTGTTCCTTTGTGTGCCCTGAACAAAGGGAGGCAGGTTACATAGACCTAGTCCTGTAGGAAGGGCTGCAAAGCCAGGATACTGTCGTACCCAGGCAAAGGCGCCTTGTATTCCAGGGAAAAAAAACCCCAGAGATCTGACTAATGTTCCCATGTATGTTTCTTGTCAGATAATCCCAGACAGAAATATGGAGTGTTGCTCTGGGTAAGCACAGTGCCTGTGACGTGGCAGGTATCCAGGCACGTGCCTGCCTAGCTCAGACAGATCGCTGCGGCTGCCCAGGGAACCGCTTCTCTGCGCGCTCAATCCTCAGCTTCCTGGAAGTAAGTCCGTAAGCCCAGTTTCCATGCTAGTAAAGCTAAAATCCTAACCTGGAATGTTTTAAAAATGCAGCTGCATCCCCACAGCCCTCGCCTGGCTTGTTCAGGGTGGAGGGCTGGCTGGCTGCCTAGTCTGAAAGCAGGGCTTTGTGCCTTCCTCGGATGTTCCTGTCACTGACTGCACTCTCTTCTGAGAACTGGGAATGGAGACTGAACTGAAAAACACAGATTCAATCTCTAGAGCAGTCTAGGAAAAATATCCCTTCACTTCAGGTTTGTTTTTTTGGTTTGTTGGTGTTTTCCAGTTCCGGTGTTTTGGTTTTTTTAGGGTTGTTTTTCAAACTGAAAGCACTTAGGGGTGATTGTTTTATTTCTTTGTTGCTATTGCTTTCCTTCAGTTTAAAAGGTCACGGCCAAAAGAGAAAATCCTTTGTCACTGTTTTAAATAACCTGAAGTTACCCAACAGAAGTTGCAGGAGTGGGATGCCACCATACTTGGTGGGAGTGGGGCCCGGTCTGCAGGATGTGTGCACTTGTTCATCCTTCAGCCTGTGCCACGTTCACAGCTCTTGTATGAAAAATGGCTGTTCCCTTTCCCTCGGCCACATCTTCTCCCTTACATGCAGTTGTGAAGATAATCTACCCAGAGTTTCAAATGCAGCAGCCCTGTATTCCTGCCGAACTGGTATTTGTACTTAAGGTCTCTCAAGTATCTAAGATGATAAATACATCTTGTCTCCTAGTTCCTTATTTTAATCAGGTAATAAGCAAGGTCCAGAAATTCATGCTATGGGAGGTGCCACTTTTGAAGCCAGTTACTGTGATTCCAGACAACATGTAGCAAAGCTTACGTGTGCTGGGATCAGCCCGAATAAATGAGCATGGAATTTCTGTGGTGTGAGGGAATACTTTCACAGTATCACTTAAACAAAGTTCACTTGCAACAGGTTTAATGCTGATTATTAATTCTGTCTGAAATATTTATCTAATAACTGCTTAGGAGTATGAGCAGATAAATTTTATCAAAGGGATCAGCAGACAAGGTATAAAAAGATGGTGCTCCTGACATTTTGCTGAGCAGTTGAATATTGCAAGCAGGATTATATAGAGAAGTCCTTAGGAATCCTTTTTCTTTATTCCTTTTGTCTGTCTAGACTGTCTAATCTGTCCTCAAGCTTCTAGAAACAGGGAGGGGATTGGGTTTTGCTTGTAGACATTATGCAGGGTGCTGCATAGCTCTGGGAAAGAACAGTGAATGTCATATGGAGAGAACTGGGTGACCTCAGGACAAGGATGCCAAGAATGGTAGGAAATTAGGTACTATGTGATTATGGAGTTATGGACAAATAGCAAGTTGGATTTTTTTTCTGGAAGCTGGGGACTCATCCTTTGGAAAGAGCAGAATAAAAGTCACCAATGTGTTGCAGCTGGGTTACAGATTGGTGTGCACCAAGCTACCCTTGTAAAGGGGAAAATGGGAAGATAATTCATGTGTGTGAGACAAGCCCTCGGACCATGTGTGCTGCTTTGGTTAGGTGGAAAGGCGAACTCAAGCTGGAAGAGTCCCCTAAATTAACCAGGGGGAAGGAAGGAAAGAGTTCTTCCTGGAAGGGCCAGGGGCGTAGGGCGTAGCCGATGGCAAGGACTGTGCATTGCTCTTTACCCAAGATGATAAATGCTAGGGAGGTAACATTAAGTACATTGCTTAAAATGAAGGAGTCTGCTGGGATAGTCAGACCAGAAATGGGAATGTTTTGCAGCCCTTGCTAGGGAGGGGTCAGGCAGAGACCTAACCAAACATCCACCTTTGAGAATGCTGTTTTCTGCTGTAATGGTCTGGAGAACTGTTTGGACTGCACATCAGCATTGGTGGATGCTAATTTTTTATGTTCCAACATTGTATTTGTTGCTTAAGGTTTCTGTTCTGAAGAACAAGAACCGGCTGTAGACAAAGCAGGTGATAGTGTCTGTCTGAAGTAGCAAGCTATGCTGTGGTGTCCACCAGAAACAAACATCCCGGGGCCATCAGACTGAGGTGCAGGGCTCAGACAGGTGTGCCTGCTGAAGAGACTGAGACTCTGGATTGCTGAAATCTCTTCTCAAGATCATGTATGAGGCAGCAGAACTTGATTTCTGTCTTTCACGGGGGTTCCTGATACTGTGTGTTTCTTTATTGCACTGATGTGCAGAAGCCTTGTGTTTAGAAGGGAGGCTGTAGTAGTAACCTTCTCAAAGAATGGAAACAAACAGGCAAGCCAAAGATTTGGGAATATTGCATTGCAACCGTTACTTTTTCTTCTATGCTACAGCATAGGGCAAGGATCAGTCTCCAGAAGACTTCAGCAAGGACTTGTTAATGAGCTTTGGATTCTTTGGATAAAGAAACAGGGAGATCACTATGGAGAAGAAAATGCAGTAAAAATGCTTTGAGTCTAATTATGCCCAGGGCAGGAAAAACATCACAACTGTCTCCTAATATTAAGAAATCCAGAGCAACTCTTTTGTAAGGACTGTGGCTCCCCTAAATGTAAAAGGCAGCAACTTAAATAAAGATGACAAGCACAGGAATAATTCATCACACTTTCTTATCATTATCAGCTCACCCCCTTTCTTTGCCTGGGCAGGCTCCCAGTGCTGCTCACAGCCATTTCACTGACTGCTGCTCCCCCAGAGCCTTGAGAAAGCAAAGGCTCAGCAAGCCTGAAACGTGACTGCTGCTCTTTAGAAACAGCCACTGCAGCCAGGGAGAGCCACGGATGTCTCTGAACTGTCACCTTTCATACTTTCAAACATTAGAGAAATGTTCCCCAAACACTTCCCCATTCTCTGGAAATGCTTCTAGTTTCACCTGAGTTACACCCCAGGCTTGCTTGTTTACTCTGCCCCTCTGAGCTCCTCCCCTGTGGATGCTGCAGAAGAGAAAGGCTTGGAGCTGCAGCCAAAAGCGAGGTGGTGTGAGGTGAGTGGAGGTGTCTGTCAAGGAGCAGAACTACAGCAGGGTCTGTGCTGCAGCATCAGGCATCTTTCTGCTTCATACACCAAGACCCCTAGGTGAATGATGTGTCTCCTATTGGGGATCCCACCTGCTGGGCCAAGAGCTGTGCTCCACTTGAGGCAGCAGAGGGGCCTCTCCCTTGGCTCCTGGTTCACAGCCCTGAAACTTGGTATTAAAACTTCTTCACTGAAGGCAGGTCATTTCTTCAAAAATGAGCCATTTATTGATGGAACCTGTGGGGACAAAAGGCACCACCCCAGTAGCCTTTTGTGCTTGTGTGTTTTATCACCACTGTTGATCTTGTCTTGTGAAACCCAGCCTCACACAGCAGACCTGCCTATGGAAATGGAATATGGAAATGGGAGAGCCAAAGACCTGTCCTTACTTTGGCATTACTCAACTTGTTAGCTCAGTGAATTTTTAAATAGGAAAAAAACCCCAAGCTTGTTGTTATACCTGTTCCATATTTATCAATAGACAACAGCAGTACAGAACACTGGGGCAATCATTACATTCATTTCCTAAAGTGAAATTGTTAAATGCCAGAGTACAATATAGCTTATAAAACCCCACAGGCAGCGGGAAACTTGTACTGATTGGGCTCTTAAATGTTGTTTTCCTCTTGCTTAGGAAAGAGAATTGTAGTCAGCTTGCAATCTCCCCAACATTGTTCAGGAAGGAAGCAGACAAAAAGTACCAATGAAACAGAAGGGCTGCAATTTAGTTAATTTTATGCAAAACACAATCAGTATTCAAACTGGGAGTTACCAAGCAGAAATGTATTGATAGAGAAGCCAAAATATTATCTGTGCATAAATGGTGAAATAAAACAAAATTTCGGAGAGACTTCTGGAACTCACCTGGCTAGATGCAGGGTGAAGTCTGACACTCAAAATCAGGAGGAGTTCAGAGAAGCTGTGATTTAATCCCCAACACCCTAGGCCATGCCTCTGTATGATATGAACCTTTGCAGCTCTGGTGTGATAGAAGACCTTGCATCAGTAAGGAAAAATAAAACCAACTTTTTCAGAAGAATCATTGGAAAAGAGGGTGATTGCTTATAAAGGATGTTTGCAAAGGATCCATGCTAGAGAGAGGATGGAGAGGGGAGAACAATAAAGAGGTAATAAAGGACAGAGAAATGGAAACAGCTGCAGATAGGTGTACAATGTAATTAGGAAGGTGACACCTATGCAGTGTTGGCTTTCTAGTCCCAGAGTCCCCCCCACTGCTGATGGTAGACATTGATGTGTCATTTCATGTTCTATTTTTAGTCTCTCTATAGTGTAACCTCTGTCTAGCAGGACTCTTGTACATACATTTTCTCTTCCTTCGTTTTCTGAACTTGCACTGTTCCTTCAGTTGTAACCACTAGCTGTGTTCAGAGACAACCAGAAGTTGGTTGTGAACCGTGTCTGAGGATCGTGCTGACCATTAACATTTAGAAGGGATAGTGGTTTGCAGAGGGAAGCCAAAAGCTATTTGCTTTCTACTATGTTTCCAGCATCCAGTTTAGGTTGGTTTAATGCCTAACCTAGGCTACAATTGAGGTTAGTGCTTTGGTTTTCCTTCAAGTTCCAGTTCTCCGCACGCTGTTCTGTTTGTAACAGTTGCTTGATGGGACCATCTGGTCTGGTCTGGTTTGATGGTGTTTTGCTAAAATTCCTGTGTGCAGAAGCTAATAAAGGAACTGTCAACTCAGAAAGACCATTGTAAAATATAGTCCTACTGGCTTTGGATAAGAAATGCAGAGATTCCTTGCCCAAGCCTCTTCTGTGGAATTTGTGATGATGTTTCAATTCCTTTGGTTTCCAGTAACCAAACAACCATTGGGGTCAAGCAGAAGTCAAGGTATAAAAACTCATTGCTATGAGCCTCCTTACCTATGAGCTGTCGTATGGTAGAGGAATGATCTGGACTACAGCAGTTGTCTTATATCTCTTGATGAGCGTTCGTATGTGTAATTCAAACGTGGATGTTTGAATTCCAGCTTGTATTGATTGGTCTCTCATAATAAACAATACAAATAAATCAGATGGGAGTGAAAGCATTGATGTGCTGTAGGGGGTTGGAATTAAACTCAGTGCAGTGACCCTGAGCAGAATGCAATTTCAAAACTGCCTTAAATGTGCTGATGACATAAAATAAAGCTGAGGAAGTCAGAGGGGTAGGAGGGTAGGGAACCGAGGAACAAAACAAACTCATTCAAAATGATTTGGATTTATCAGGATTACAGACAGGCAAGTGGCTTAGGTGGTTTATTCTAGGGAAGTGTGAGGTAATGAGGGACCAAAAGCAATCAGTCTGCTGTTGGAGTGACAGCAGGGAGGAATACAGATCGGAGCGTGGCGGAAAGGGCACGTGCAGCACGGGGGAAGTCTCGTCTCGGGTGAATCGCCGTCGTGGTGCCTCTCCTCTTGGAGAGCTCAGCTCTGCAGCTGCACTCACTGTGTGGCTGAGAAAGGGCTCGTTCTGCTGAAGCAGTTCCTGTTCTACATTGTCAATCCATGAACTGGCTTGTGAGAAGTGTCTTTAAAATGACCTTTCTCTTTGAGGGTCTCTAAATACAGTTGTACCTCCTTCGGAGAGGAAACCAGTTAAAGCAAGGAGGAAGATGGAGGGAATGTGGCCATACCATCGTGCATTAGAGGGACAGTCAGGCCTTAGCTGTTGGTGTAAAAACCCAGAGGAGCCTTTTCATGCTGGTTTGACCAAGCAAAGTCCTTCAGAGGCTCTCAGATGTGCGTCTGCTAGTTGCAGATGAACAGAGTGGAATCCAGCTTTTGATGTTACAGGAAAACATGATCTGTAACTGAGCTGCCTAATAGTCCAGCTCACTGACTTTAGACTAGAAAAACAACGAAAAATGTATTGTTTTGGACTAATGAGCACCCTGCTGGGCCACAGGAAAGAGAAACTGGTGACTCTTTCCAGTTGGCTAACCTGGAGGTAGAGTCCATGGTTTTGAAAGTACATGTTTTCTTCTGTTTTTCTTTCCTTCTCTTTAGTTCTAATGTCTGTTTTCATTTTTAAATGTTTCATTTGTCCCCTAAATTGTAAGCTTTGGATTTTTCACAGTTGTGGCCAAGCAGCTTTTGAAACCCAATCAAAGGCAGAAATAATAATAGGAGAGTTCTCTCTGCTGAAGTCTGCTGTCCTTGTAGCTTCTGTCCTTCTGTTAGATAACATATTAACCAGCCCTGTTTCAAAGTGCTTTCTCAAACTGACTCGTATCTCTAAACATCATTTTTACACTTATTTTTCAGAGAACACGTTATGTATTTAAAAACATAATCATCTTGTCTTACCTTTTGCTGCTCTAATTTTATTCCTGTCCAGACAGATTCCCAATAGCTGCTAATTCTCAATGTCTTACTACCTAGGGCAGACCAATAATGCAAAGACTCCTTTGCTCCTCCCTGCCTGGTGCTGCATTGGCTGGAAATCCATGACTGTCTAGAAGCCATCGCTGCGTGTGTTGTGTTAGAGGGAAACTGGACTGGGAAAGATAGAAGCTAAAGTAAGTCACAGATGATAATTTGATCTCAGACCCTAATTCTTAGAACAGAGTTGAGTCATGTATGGAAACTGGTGAAAGAATCCTTGGGGAAATGAGAGGCACTTGGAATTTCTCCTTTTCTGAGTCTCTTCAGGCTTTTGTGGCCTTAGATAACACTGCCCAGTTCAGTGTCCCTAGCTGGGATACTGGAAGCATTCTGGATGCACTTTGAGATGCACTCTACCCCCACCCAGAGATGTGCATCTTCCTGCGATTGCTTCTGTTGATGTAATGCTAGCAATGGAAGATGACCTGCTAGCAATGGAAGATGACTTCCCTGTTACCAGTTTGTTCTTCGTGGCAAATGATCAGTGTTCGTTAGAATCTGCAGCCTGAGAGTTTGGTTGTCAGTTTGGGCTGCTGTCCCACACTAATACCCTCCAGTAATTTTGTTTCTTATTCACATGCACACTTCATGTCCTCAGTCGTTAGACTGAAGAATGTTAACCTTGTCATGGTTAGTGACTTGAAGCAGAAAAGTCCATTTAATTCTCAGGAGAATTCATTTTAATTTTCTGCTTGTCAGAAAGTGACATTTTACATATTTTTTTCCACCAGTTTAGTGCTAAATTTAAATATGTGTGTCATAGGAATAGACCTTTTGTCTGTGCTAAACACCCCAAAAGTCTTGGCGGGAATCCAGCCTATGAGACTCTTGACCAGTAGCTGCTGTTAGAGCTCATTTCATGCACTGAAGAGAATGGGAGGCAAGAATGAAAAGTTAGAGATAAGGGGTCACTGCAGGGAGCACATTAGCTTTGCAAGTCAGAATGCATATGTTTCCCCCTAGAAAATAAAGATGAAAACCAGCTCATCTGGAAATAAAATAGCCAATGAAAAAAACAAATTATGTTAATCAAGCAAGCTAGTAATAATGTTTGTCATTAAGATGTGACACCTTCTATTTCATGTCACAGACTACTCTGGGAGCCTTTGGAAAATGTCCTGGTTGCAAGACAAGTTGTCTGCAGATATTGAGTTCACTGTTCTATGAAAGGGAATAACTTGTGTCTGGAAAAATAGATGGCTTTTATGGCAAAGAGAAATAATCCTCCCACAGATTACAGCTGTTCACTGCATTGTTGTGCTAGTGCTCTTATCTCAGCAGTGGATACAAGTTGGTTTTTTGTTGTTGGCTTTTTCGTTGTTAGGCTGTTTTGGGGTTTTTTTTGGTTGCTGTTTTTTTGTGTATGTGTTTGGTTTTTGTGTGTGTTTTGTTTTGTTTTTCCTGTTTCCATAGGCTGTTCTGAGGAGATCATTGTGTTCTGGGAGCTGAATGTATTTTGAGATGCCCACACCATTACAAAGAACTGTTAAGTAGAAAGTAGCAATGAGGAATGGTTATTTTGTTCTTTACAGCTGGGAAGTGAAGCAGGGAGAGTGACTGTTGTGGCCAGAGTCACCCTGGGAGTCCATGGAATTGCATCCTGATCTTTGAAGTCCTATTCCAGTATCTTTACCATATATTGTCTGTCTTCTCCCGTGCTGCTGATGTGGATTTAGTATGCACATGCATAAGTAGCCAAACACGTTCTGCATATGTTTAGCCAAATTCTGACCTTAGGGACAGGAGGCAAGTGCTCCCTGGTCTAGTCAGGAGTGCTTTCGAGGCTGGGCTCAACCCAAGGAGTGCAAAACAGTGTTGGCATTCAGTTAATGACACTAAAGCCCCTCCTGTGCTTCAAGTTGAGTTATCTGCCTGCCTGGGATTTAACAAACTTGAGCTTCTGAGTTCTGGAGAAGAGCTGGCAGGGCAGTGGGCACTGAACTGGGTGGTGAATTGTCCGACTGCTGGTGCTGTCTGTACACCAAGGATGCTGAGTAACGATGAGTGTGTAACAAATTGGTAAATCAATCCCACAGACAAATCAACTCTTCAGTACAGTGGCCTGTCAAGTCTCTCTCTCCTCGGGGAGAGGCTTGCAGGCATTACATTCTTCACTGTACACAAATGCCTCTGGACTATGTGCTATCCTGACACCTTGCAGATATGACATACAGATGAGATTAATTACATTCCACAGGTCATTTGGTATGTGCTGAAAGAAACCTTTGAAGCTTTTTGCTTAGTTCTGTTCTGTGTAGATATTGATGAAGGGAAGGGTGAGCGGTCAGCACAGTAAATGCAGGCTAAGGAGGAACAAGTTCAATACCATGTCTTCCTGTACAGCCCTGGTGCCTTGCCTGGAAGAGTTATCCACACTGACTAATCTCAGACAACAAGCTTTGCAGTCTGGAGGTTCAGACCTTATTGCCCAAGCTTCCTCTAGCTTTGTGGAGAAAGCAAGGATCCAGCATTTTATCATTTAAAGGTCTGAATTTGGCCTCCAGTCCGGAATCATGATCAGAGAAGTATAAAATTAATCCATGTAAAATACCAAACATCATTGACTGTACTCTCTGAGCCAGAATCAAGCAACAAACAGAGTTACTGTATTGTCATCAATAGGCTCTGAGGAGCACAATGACATTTGTGCATCTGGCCTTATTTTTCAGAAATAAAAACCTTTAAAAAGTCTTGTGATAATTATGGAACACAGCTAATTAATCCCCTTGTAACAATGGAGAGATTTGGACAGAATTCAGAGGTGGTTTCTGAATCTGTGTGAACACCTCCAAATCCAGAACATAAATAAATACCTGATGGGCCTGACTGACTTTTCCATTCTCCTTAAATGGAAGGGTGTATGTACTTCTGAGCAGTTCTTTGGGCATGGTTTATATATTCTAATAAATAACTGGTATGTATAATTAGAAGGGACAACAAAGAAAGCAATTGGTGAAATCAAATTATGCATAATAAAGCTTTAGTTTTATAGGGAACTCGGTAGTCAACAGGAGAGAAAATAAAACTTGCTTGTTTTGTGTTGTGAGACCAGACTTGGGACTACAGTCTTATACCTAGGTCTTAGAAGGTTTAATGCTTTATGATGTCACTTGTTTTCTGACACTTTACTTCACCCATTTGTGGGCCTTTCCTAAAGCAGCATGTCCTGCCCTGCACTCTAATCTTGCTGGCTTCTCATCCTTTTAAGTTATTCTGGCTCTGTAGGCCCTGGATCAACTTAATGTCCAGGCTTAGTTTTAGGGAACACTTACACAGCTGTAAATCTGTTCCTTGCAGTTTGGAGAGATAAGATCCTGCCTCATATGGCATCTTGATGAGAGGATCTGGGAGTCAGCTGAAGTCTAAAAACTCCTCCTTAGAAGCACAGACCTGGGGAGGTTCACTGTCTGGTCCAGTGCTCCACATAGTAACTCTCGTGTATATTATGTCAGGTATCCAAAACTTGCTGGCTTTAGGTGAGACCAGGTAGAACAAAACTACCTTTTGGAACATGAAATTCAGGACAAACTCTGCAAACTGGCTGTCACCTAGCCTCATCAGGACAGTTCAGTAGCCTTAGGTTTACAAGGCAACACTGCAAGAAGAATTTTATTGTCCCTGAGGATGTGTTGCCACAGAGAGCTCCCAACTTTGCCTGTGACTATGCTAGGAAGGAAAGGAGGTGGGGGACAATATCTCTGCCCAAGTGAACCAAGAAACAAGCATCCCTCCCCACTGTCTCTCCAGCCTGTCAGCTCTAGCTTGTCCTTTATTCCCAGGCTGGGAATATATGGGGTTTGTTCATTAGCAAGGATAAGCCAACATGGAAGCTACAATGGACGTGATGGGGATCACAGAAAATGCCCACAGCTTTCCTTTAAACAAAGGACATGACTGTGCTCTGGCTGTAAGAGCAAAATGGCTGCTTAATTGTTCCAGACAGGGACTGTAGCTCCCTGGGTTTCTTGGTCTCTTGCTTTGTTTTTGGTTTTCCTCCAGCTTTTAAGGATGAGAATGTTGTGTCTGACGCATGTCAGCAAGCGAAGGAGATTCACTAGCCTAGCTGGGTACATCTTGCTCCCCGGTGAGGAATAAAAGCATTAACCGTCTCTCACTTCAGGAGGAGAAGGGGGGGTTGTTTTCAGCCTGCGAGAAGTGAGAAGGCATTGTCGGGTTTAGGTCAGGCTGGAGCAGGGGGCTGTGTGGCACTCTCAGCAGGACAGATGAGCTGGGTGTCACACGGCAGCCTGGAGGCAGCATTCGGGAAAGGCAGGAGACAGAAGCGTGTGGGGGGGGTGAAGGCTGCCACGTCTTGTTTTGGCGCAAGGCTGTTCTTGTCAACAATGATCTTTCTGGAAAGCAGGCTCAGAAAAAGGGATCGAATAAAGAGCCTTTATCAAGAGTAGAGAGAGAAAATGGCCCTTCCACACTTCCCATATTAGAACTCTCAACAATGCTGTTCCTAGAGCTGTTAAAAACATCCCTTAACAGGAGTCCTGCCCACCTGCATTTAATCCCAGTCTGGTACCTGCAAGGTATGATCCTGCTGTCAGCTGTACCCAGTGAACCGGTGTCAGCAGAGCCATTAACTGGAAAGGATGGGGGGAGGAACGAAGACTTTCTGTTCTCTTTCTTCATGGCTGCATCTATTTTTGTGCTTTGAAGTTCTCAGGTTTATTTCAGTCTTCGGTGAATCTTGAGTTTATTTCATTTCTTCAGTGAAGTGAATAAGAGGGGAGAGGGGAATAGGAGGGAAAGGGTGATATTCAAAGTAGAGACAAACTTGGGTAATACATGTGAGCTGTGACCACAAGGTGTAAGTTATATTAAGTCATTGCAATGTGGTTTTATTGCCCCTTCAAAAGTTCAGGCAGATTTTAACACGGCTGTGTAACTGTGGTGTGCACCTCACCTAAACCAGGATGCTTAAGGTTTTATCCCATGATAAAGAGACAGCAGAGCTTGGGACGGAGACCTAGGGAGCTGTCTCTCTCTGACAATAAATACTAATGTTATGGATGATAAACTCCAGGTTTACAGAGGTAATCCCTTCTCTCTGTTCCACAATAAGTAAATAAATACAAATCTGAACACCCTCAGAACAGTAGCTTGCCCCATTACTGCAGTAAGTGTGCAGTGGACATTGAATGGCTGTTTAAGGCCCTTTGACTTAGAGTGAATTTGGAGCAAGCCTTGGCAACTTCAGTTGCCAAGCTGGATCAAGTTCGTTTTTGCCTGTACCTGGTCCAGTTTGGATGGACAGCCAAGTGCTCAAAGGTTTGGGTGCTGCGGGGGGTTATGAGGTGCTGCAGTAGGCCTTGTACTGCAACACTGAGGATGCCTGAGGAATATGTAAGGGACTGTGGGATGCTGCTGTCTTCTGGGTCTGACAGACCTGGCAAAGCAGGACTGGGAGGAGTTTCGAACAATCTTCCATTTAGCCCTCTGCCTGTGGCAGCAGCAGCTTACACCTGTACCATGTAATAGCTTTAGTAAACCTAGTATCTGAAACGTTTATTTCTTATGGATCATTTTAAATTGTGGAGTAATGAAGCAAAAACTTGGTCAAAGTTCTCTTTCTTAGTTACCAGGAAATTAAGGACTCAATATTTACTGAAATAAAAAAAGAAGCATGCCACTCTTGTGTGAAACATGATTACCTTTTTCTTAGCTATCATTAAAACCCTGAGCTTTTTGTTACTGACACAAGTCAGGAGTAATAAACTTAAATGATATAAAAGATATGACAGGTAATTATCCTCAGAGATACTCTCTAAAAAGATAGTTTAATGTACTGTACTGTAATGTACCAGGCACATCTCTTCCATAAAACGTAAGCTCTATTATGCATTTCCAGAGAGTAGTAAGTGTACTCATTCTAAGCTCAGGTTTTTTCATATGCTCTTTTCTCTTGAGGAAAAAAGAAAAAGGCACCAAGAAACAACCAACCTTTGATCTATCATTTCCTGTGCTGCTGCCAAACACAGTGAATTTTTGGTACTTTTCGACGGTTCACAAAGGCTGTGTAATGTTCCTTTTGGGATCAATGTATTAATTTAAGAACACCTAAAGCATTAAAGCATTCCAAGGTTACCACCATCCTGGGATGGTTTGAGAAGTTTCATACTCTGTAAAACCCAGTGCTCAGGCTGGGAAGTGAGTCTTACTTCAAAGGTGGCAACACTACATCTTTCTGCGCTGAGATGAAAACTTACCCTGGGTTACTCTTCAGGCTGTATCGGAGAATCTCAGTACTTAGGGAAATAAATCTCTGAACTGTTCTCTGTGTAACAGCAAGTCTTGAGATGTGTGTGAGTGCCTGAAACCCCAAGGTCAAAATTATCTCCAATTCATCTGACAACAATAATGATCCTTTCCAGTATTTTGTTTTGCTGCTGCAACATGAATCAGATTTGCGTAGTTTTCACAAAGCTTCTGGTTTTGTTGTGAATGTATTTCTCAATACAGCTGGTCTTTTCCATGTATGCTAGAGCAGACAGAAGGGGCAATGTTTTGTTCACTGTCAACCTGATTGGTTTTGCAGCCCAAGAGTATCATTTCCAGTACAGTTAAATTTATTCCACTCTGGTCCTATGAAATGTTTTGACATGCTTTCAACTAGTTAAGTAACTTGATGGGATGTGAAAACCACAGCAGGCAGGAAGAAGGTAGCAGCCTGAGGGGCCCTACCTGCCTTGCTGCGCTGATGGCTTTAAGAAGTGACCCTGGCTGGGCTTTGTCCAGAAGTAGAGATTTCTGGTCTGGTAGCCAGGGACTGTTAGACTAGTGCGTGTCACTTCAGTACTTGGTAGGGTGCAGAAAAAAAACACAAGAAATCCTTCGCTAATGAGCCTTTGGTCTCTGCTTTGCAGAAACCTAGGACTGCAGTGGTAGGATCACCACAGCCTCTAACTGGGGAGGAGTGTCTGCTGCACTTGGATTCATTCTCTAAGCAGCCACCGGAGATCCCTGGCCGTGCTTGCTCTTTCATTTCACTTCTGTGGAAACGTCCAGCAGCGCCTGCACCCCGACTGCCATCCGAGTCCTGCTGCTTAATCAGAATCACCATGTCACTACCATCTACTCAAAAAACTTCATTCTCTAATACAAAATGCATTTTAAATAAATAATTACATTTTAAACTCTGAGCTCCTGGTAAAACATATTAATGAAACTATAAATAGCAAGTGCCAGTTCTGTGCCAGTTCTAACAGCGCAGAAAAGAACACAATGTGAAGGAAAACACACCAGGCTTTTGTCACCCAATTTTGTTCTTTATAAAGCAAGTTTCTGTGAGGAAGATAATTCTGATTTCATAGTTGAACTTAACTACAGCTGTCATTTAAGCCTCTGTTACCATTTCATTACACACCCAGGACAGTACAGGCAGGCACACATGGTGTATCTGCCTCATGGTGGCAGATAATGTTTGGCTGACCTATTTTCACATCTTGCTGTGGGGACTGTGTATCAAATACAGTCACATTTTTGCATGTGCAATTCTGAAGCACCATCCATAGTTCCTCTTTAAAATGAGCCAGTTACCAAAAAATTAATTTATCTGGAAATGGTCAAAAGAGAAGATGCCTTCTGAAATTGAAGGAGGAATTGCTGTGTGTGTCACTTTGTTAAAGTTTTATGACAGACTTTGCTAAAAGAATTTTAGATTGAAGCATAGGAGGTAATTCAATATATTTGCACCCTGTTTTCAAATTTTGCTTGAAAATAAACTCTGTAGCTTTTTATACATGGTTAGAAACAACCCATTCTGCTCTGACTTGCACAAAGCACTGGTCTGAGACATTTATATAGAGAATTAAAATTGTCTTGACTTCTGCTGCAGTTTTGAAGTGATCTGATTCTAATTTGCAGCATTTCCCCAGCGCATGCACAGAGTTTACTGACACTGTCCTGGCCTTGGAGATGGTGTGGTACTGGACAGTGTGTGGTGAGGTGTATGTGCCCAATGTGGCTCCAATAAATGGGTTAATCTCCATAAATTAAATGCCAGGTTTGAACCATTAGAAGGCAATTTCATTATCTATCAGCCTGTTGGATTCACAACTGGGGCAGTTGTCTGGGCAGTCCTTTGTCACCTGCAACTTCCCAACCTCTACACAATTTTTGCAGGTACAGAAATAGGTTTATAGTTCCCCATGTTCTTAAAACACCAAGACCCCAATGCCTGGATCAATTAACAACTGACAGGTTTATGCTGGAGGAACGAGTTCAGATTTTAAGCGCTACTCCTTACACTCCCAAAGTAGCCTCTATGGAAGTATCTCCTGAAGTAAAGGCACCTTTACAAAAACTTGACTATTAGTACAGAGTTAAAATCCAGACATTGGGAATAAGATTCAGTAATGTCCAACTGCAGATTCTGGGTGAAGAATTTATTTTGGTTTTCAAAATCAAACCACGACTCTGATGGATTTGGATTTCACTTCACACAAACATCCACTGGATATTAGGTGCCAGTTTTAGTTATTTTTAAAAACAATTTGTATTAAAGAGTGGTCTTGAATCTCTGTAATTTTGTTGCTACTAAATTGCATATTAAGCTTTACTATACCTGTTTATATAAATCAGACAAGAATAAGAACAGAGGATCTGCACGTGACCCTGACATCCCAAAGAACCATCCCCGTACAATAGAGACAAACCTAGCAATGACAAGAAAGCACAGATTTAAAATATTTTTCCTAAGATTATCTTGCTTGTTCTAAGAACAGTTTACACCTTATAGTTAGTAGCTACACTGCAATTTAGCTTAAGTTTGAAGAGTCTGATTCCAAGTTATTCTTTATTCTGTTTGTTAAGTAATGTGTCTGAAGTTACTTCTGCTATGTATTCTCATTCCTGGGTAACCTTTCCAAAGGATGTGAGTCACTTCTCCATTATTTGTAAAGAATATGGAAAAAGTAAAATATTTTTATTCTGTGGGCATTTGGAACTGGATGTAAAAAGAAAAAAAAAAAAGGGGGGATGGGGATCACTGTGAGTCATTTCTTGGGAAGAAGGAAAGAACAAACACTAGCTGCTGACCTACTGCTATGAAAGCCAAGGATTTACTGCTGACTCAAGAACTTGATAGCCTCAGAATACAAAGGAGATGTTGCAGCAGGATTAAAGAGGAAAGACTTTTCTCTTTAAGTAATGAGGAATTCTTAGGAGCTGCCCCTGATGATTTCTTGAAGACTGTTGTTTGTTTAAACAATCTTCTAGTTTAAACACGTTGGCCAGTTAGAACTGTCCTGCAAATAGTTGTTACAACTAAATGAGTCTCCTTCTGAGTTTCCCCAAGTCCTGGCTAATCTTCAAGTAGGTAATGAAGTGCAAGACTGAACTCCACAGCACTGAGGTAGCTACACCAGTAACTCCCAGTGCAATCCCCTAATGTTTCTGCATCTTTCAGCAGACCCCGTTGGTATAAAGAAAACTGAAGCAACATAAATATCTGTAACATCTGCAATCTGATCAACTAATGGAAAAAACCCAACCTCTTCTGATACCAAAACCCCCTTTTGAAAGCGACTTTGTGTCCCAGCTGTGCTGGGAACCCCTCAATTACTTGTGTGTAACTCCACAAACTACCTGTAAACCACACAAAAGACACTGCATTTAATGATTACGATGTAACTATGCTTATGATTTGCCTGGTTTTTGAGAGCTGCAGTGGACACACAATGCTGAAGCCTGATAATTGTATTTTCTGTGGGTGTTTGTTTGTTATGTTTCAGTTTTTAAGGAAGAAAGCTTCTTTCCAAATGTAAGGGTGCAATTCCATGGCAGCTGGAGCCAATTTAAGTCATGACTGCTTCTCTTCTCTTATTCTTCTCATTCCCTTTCTGTACAAAAGAGGTTTTGCGCTAACGTGCACTTGAGCAACTCAATAGTTGGCCAGTTCAGAGAGCTAATTGAAAACTTCATTCTAAATGCAAATTCCAGCATTGGTAAGTGATGAACTGGGCATGAGCAACGGGGTAGGATTGTTGGGAACATGGCAGTCTGTATTTATGTTTGAAAAAGTCACTGTGAAACTGATTCTGAATGGAGGCTTTCATGCAGAAACAATTATACAAATGTACTTTGCTATTGCAAAAGAATTTTTTTAAGGATTTCCAATAAATATTTTAAGATCATAGTTGTATTAATCCTAATAAAAGTATTGTCTGCTCTGTCATCTTTATATGAGTTTATTCATTGTTACCTTTAAGTAAACCCAAAGCAGAATTTTGATGGCATACATTTCAAAAAAACAATAACAAGTAAAATGCTACATGAAAATGTTTGTGCTTTACCAGAAGGACTGTGGATGTTTTTAAAGCGTAAATGTTTAACAGTCTACTCCAGAATGTTAAGTCAGGGACACAAGTGGATCCGTGTGCCTAACTCTTGTTTCTTGATGTCAGTCAGAGGGCTCACACGGCCACTTCAGATCCTTGAAAAAAGCACCTTTGCAGCTTTGGATTTGAAACCCACGTTCTAGTTCCAGCCCTGGAACAGCTGATCGCCAACCAATAAATCCCTGTGTAGTCTTAGGTACTGGAGGAGATGGATTCACCTAGAAGTAACAAGTAGAATTCAATGATTAAAGGGTTTTTGATTGTAATTCCTGTCATGCAACATCCTCTTCCGTGCTGCAGGATGGAAATGAGAATTTATAAAAAATAGTTCTAAGTGCAATCTGCTGAATTAATATCCTGAACACACACTGACATCAGTACACGGAAATTCAAAAGACAGACCAGATGCATGCAAGTTTGATTTATAATACAGGATAGTTTATAATTTAAAAAGTCATTAGAATAATTTTAGGTCCCAAAGGCACAGGGAAAGAGAAAACTAAACCAGCCAGATTCCAAAGAAATAACTGTCACTTACCACCCTTCTTAAAAAAAAATATTATTTTGGTGCCTAAATTGCTATTTATAAGTGAAAATCAAAACCCAAAATTATTGTTTAGTAGTGTATGTTAATATACATTTCTTTGTTTAAAGTTTTGTTCAGTAGCTTTCTAAGGGCTTTACTGACTAAATTATTAGGAGAAGAATTTTATCTTCAACTTTAGCTTCTTTTCCTTACAGAATAATAACAGTAATCTTTAAAAATAGTTAACTTCTCTGAACTGGAGAAAAAGCATTTTATACTTGCTGTAATGTATTTGGTAGCAATGCAGCTACAGAATAATAGTTTTGTGGCCAAATGCTAAAGTTATTACTGACTAAGCTGGCTTTTGCATCGAGAATTTATTCCACCTTCTTTCTACTTTAAAAGATGGGTAAGCATCAAGTTAATCTGCAGCTAATCTAGCTAAAAAGGAAACAAAACAAAAGCCAACAGTCTCTTCACTGACTGCCGTGCTTACTTTGGCTGAATCATCTCAACTGGGCACGTTATATCATTTTAGCATCTGGGGACTTAGAGAAATACACAGCAAGAGAACAATGTTTCAGTTCTCTTGCCAGAGTTGCTTCACTTTGTTCTTCAGCCAAGATTAGAAAATGTTCATGATATTTAGGTGGAGCAGTTCCTCTGAAAAGATGGGGTTTATGGCCAAAAGTGCCACCCACTGAGCAGGATAATGAAGGAAATCATGTCCCACTTATGATCTGGGAGGAAGGGGCTGTGAAGAAGCAATTATTAATCTAACCTAGAGAGAACAGCTATGACGACTCTTACTGTGAAGGTAGATGTGCTGAAAGACATAGTTCTGAATAAGGACCTAAGAAACTTCACTCTGAATATGTAAAGGGTGACCTAAATCACAGCTAAGCCTTCTCTTCCTTAGCAAATAAAGAGTCTGAAGTGAAACGGAAACTATGATCTTTGTTTCAGTATGCACCAGGCTATGCGTGATCCTTCAGCAGCTGCTAACTGTCTGTGATCTGTTAGCACACATACACCTGCCCTGTGCTGAAGCAGAGGTGAACTTGACTGAAATCAGAGGCTTGAGACAAAACTGAAGAACAAGTAGCACTAACAGCAGAAATGCTGCCAGTTCATTTCTCTGCCTCTAGCTCTTAATTTCTGTTTAATCTCAGTAAAAGCTTTTACTCCTTCCTCACATTAATCTCGCCACCCTTGGAACCCATTGAAAGAAAGCTAGTTCAGCAAGTAGGAATTTCCAATCTCTTTTGTTTCCTTAATCTTCCCTAAGTGGACTAACCTTCCCTTTTGTTAGCATACTCTGCTTCCCCTTCAGGAGTACGTTCCTCTCCCACTGTCAGCGATTTAGCTGTCTGTATGGTTATCCTAGTCATTGGTGATTCTGACACCATGTATTTATAGATCAAACCATCAGTCACATTCCACTCTCATTTCCAGCTGTTTGACAACTTTTAGACTCTGACTTTATGAATATAAATCATAATACAAAATGAAATACTTATGAACTGGCTCATTAGATCTGCCTTCTTACTAATTTGTGTCACTGAAGAGGACGGCGGCGTTGTCTCTGACAAAAAGACAACTGTCTTGAAGTGGGAAAAATGACTCTGTCTTAAGCAATAGTTAAAGCTGAGGGCTAAGGTTATGATACTGCTTGACACAGGACTTCAAGAAGGTGTCCGAGCAATGGATGGTCAGCAGTCCCAAATGGCTCTGCAAGTGCTCTTCTGCCCTGAGCCAGACAGCTGACTGTTCTGTGAGGGCATGTGACAGAGGAGTGCATGGGGGAGGTGTTTTACAGAAAGGGGATGTACAGCAAAGGCTCTGAACTAACAACCGTATCCAAGGGGCAATTCCTGGTCTTGAATGCTTTTAAAGCATTGCTTGGGTTGCAAATAAAATTTACTTTGACCTTTAGTTAAAGGCCCAGCTCTACAAGACAACAGATTTTTAGAGCTTGTGTGGTTTCTTAAGACAGGTATTGTTGTATTGCTGTTTTAAAAATCTAATTTTCTAACCTTAATGTATTTTTCTACAGGTGTCACAGGTCGAACCTGCAGATGTTCTGGAAGCTGTATCTTGGGCTTTGTATTTTCTTTCTTTTCATCTTCCATCAACTAAAAACAAAACATCAACATTAAAAATTGGGCTCTTTATGTTGTGAAATATGCTGTGATATCTGATATCTCCACCATTCCCCTCCTCATTGCATCTGAGCTCCCTGTTCTTTCCATCTAAACCAGGAGTACTTATTGTAGTGCTTTGGAAATTACCGTAATGTAATTTTTAGCATCAGAAAGTGATACCATTCTGAATTTCAGATGGAAGCCTACATATTGCTGAGAGATTTCAACTCTTAACTATATCACTGGACCAAAAAGGGCTAGAAATATATGAACATAAACCAAAGATTGATAAATGCTAACTACATGCGTTCACCAATAGTAACAATGAGTAACTTGCCAACTCCTCCGTGGCTTTATTAGTACTGTGCAAAGGTGGCACGTGTGACAGACCACAGTTGGCAAGCGTGAATGGTGAAGCCTTGAGGACCAAAGTTTTCAAAGTTGCTAACTTGGGCGCCTACAGGAATGTTCAAAAAATCCCAGAACTGATTAAGTCCTTCTAGGCCCGTGGAAAGTACATTTAGAATGACACAGGGGCTGCATCAGCCCCGTTCTTTAGCAATGAAATACTGAGATTCCAAAGGTAACATGTGCTCCTGTGCTGTAATGTCTAAACATCCCTGAGAATACACATCTCTCCAAATATTTTCATTTGTTGTAAATTCCTCCCTTCCCCTGAAAATTGAATTAGCTAGAATCCTTTCCCCTAGACTTTAAATTACCATATGGATAGACAAAGGGGAAATATTTTCCTGTCAGTGTGCATCTAGTACGTGTTAACACTATCGGGAATTGTGCTTCTCAAGAGAAATATATCAGAATATGCATAGCATATAAATTACCACTTGCCATATTTTATTCAGAAGAAAACTGAAACTTTGAACCCATCTGAAAAGCGGTGCACTTGTCACCTTGGAACCTAGCTTAGTAAAGTATACTCAGTACTTTTCTAGTCCTCCGTGCTTTAACAATTTTGTGTTCAGATTTGTGCAAAAGGAAGTGTGACATATTACTTATATGTCATTCAATTTTACCTCCTCAAGGGGTGTTTTCAAGAATCCCCATTTGTGAGACCATCTTCTTGCAGCTTCTAGTTCACTTTCAACATACCTTTTCCTGGAACAGAAGTATTTCTGATTACTTTGAAAGCTTTCATTAAAAAAGCCCAGCACACAAAACCAGCTACTAACGTCACAAAGCACAACACTTTGGCCAAACCAGCCAGTTTATGTATGAGTTACCGATTGCCCCTGAGGTTACAGGGCAGTATTGTCCATAGGTTGGCAATGAAAGAGCCTGTATGAGTGCCCTGCCTTGCAAATTAGGTTTAAGTTAGGCACTGGAGGAGGTCAAATTTGCTCTCACACTGTTGAAAGACTTGGAAAATGAGCACCAACGCCCTTTCATGGATATTTTCATTTACTGCTGCCTGATGAAGTGACCCTCTGTGCCCTGCTCTGCCCCAGTCCTGCTCCCTGCTCCTCCACCCCGTGGGAGGATGGAGGGAAACCCGGGCACACAGGGGCAGCGCTGGCTGCCTCGGGCCTGGCAGAACCACCCAGGGCGGCTCCTAAAGGCCCTGGGCGCTCTGCGGTGGCACCGCGTCTGGACCAGCGCGCGGACAAACGCCAGGTGAAGGGAGGAACAAACTCNGTGTCTCTCAGGTGAGAGGCTAAAAATGCCCATTCGGTGTTTTCTTGTAGCTTCCATAAGGAACCAGGGGAAGTGCACTTGATGCTGTCAGTAATTTTTTTTGGAGGTGTCTTTGAGTGTTTGTTTTCTTAACGTGTTACTTCGTAGGAAAACATGTTTGGATTAAGCTGATGAAAAGCTGTTACCTTGCTTGAGGAGTTAACCATATTTCAGAGGAAGAGGTGTTGTCTAAACTCTAACTTCCTGATTAGCCAGCATCCCCTTAGCAGAAAACAAATCCTTGGACACCTTTTTGGCTACCGAGTTGTTAAGGGTTTAATTTCAACCTGGACAAGGGGACTGTGCAACAACCAGAATCTTGTAGGATTTTCAGTCCTTTGTATCGGACAGGAAAAAATGTTGCAGGATGCTGAGTTTTTATTCTGTAAGAATCAGCTTGTTAATGTATCCAGAGCTCCAACTGTGTGTGCTATGATGGGTGTTTACTTCTCTTTTCTAGTTTTTTAACCTACTATCTCCAGTTCCTAGGTTACCAATATTATCTTTTGGTAATGGTAGTGGGAAATCATTGGTCTTGTGACATGAAGTGCCTTTCTGAGCTCTCTGGCAGAACTGTTCTTTCCAAACTACATGCTAATATTAGCAGTTCTGAGAAAGACCTCAACATACTTTATGGGTTATATGTGAGAACACAAAAAATATTTACAGCTTGTAAAAAGCTCACTATGTTCCAGTGTATTAATATTTTTGGCTCTCCATCAGTTTTTTAGTAATTTTATTTTCTTGCAGTTGCTTTATAAAACATTTCTATGATGAATGCAGCCAGTTGGCTCTTTGCCCTCATGGGTTTAAATAGTTGCCTGACCCCTTTTGTTTTGCCTGGAAACTGACTTGGGGATACCTGCTGTAAATAGTTAATGTGACTTTTTCACACCAGTGGACTGTTGTTATCCTTGTTATAAAATAAATGCAGAAAGGTTTTGACCTAAGCTGAGTGGTTTATAGGTAGTATGTTTGAATGCTTAATTGCTAGCTTTTTATTTATGTGGCTTAATTTGTGGGTTTGGGTTGTTTGGTTTTTTTTTGGGGGGGGAAGGAGGGTTGTGTTGGATTAGGTTTTTTTTTTTAATAGAGCAAGGATCTAAAGGCCTTAAATACTATAGTATGACAATGTATATCCATTTTAATGCTAAGAACCTGTATTTGAGTAAGAGGAGAATAAAACCTCCTTCTGTAGTCCTAAAATAGCAATTAATGCCATTCTTCTGGGTCTCTAAAAGTCATTGAGCTATCAACAAATAGAATATTTCACTTACATGCCATTTCTTGATTCTCTAATTGATAATTAGACTAGCAATTAAATCAGCTGGGTCTCCTATCATACCCATAAATGCTTACTCATTGTCCTACTTAATTAACTCCTGCTGTTTAGTCACATTTATCTCCGGAGCCCTCTTATTACAGCCTTGATGCTTTCTGTGAAAAGTAATTTGTTAATGAAAACAATCAAATCCATAGCTTGCTATGTGTCAGGATTTAAACTGCAGTAGCATTTGTCAAGAGAGAATGAAACTTATATACTAACCTTCTGAAAACAGGACTTTATAAGGTTCAGATTTTCTCTTTTTGTACTTAACGGAATTATTTTTCAGATGAGGGAATGCAGTCAATTAGTTTGGTATAGGACTTATTAGGCTCTTATGAGCACAGGGCAGTATTTGAATTGCTCTTGCAGTATGAGAGAAAGTGAAATAGGGTTTTAATGAGCTATTTACTATACTGAATAACTTGGGGGTAGAGGTCCATTGAGACTCAAAAGTGATTTGCTTAAAGTCTGGATCCTGTAGTTACACAACAGCATTTCTCATAACATGACAGATGTTAAAGGAGATACTACTCAAGTTACATGTTTAAATACAATAGAGTCTAAATACTTGGTGCTTCAAAGTAATGTTCAGATCTAAGATGGGTGAATTTTACCCTGGGTATGGCCATAAATGCTGAAATCCTGATGCTAATGCTTTGTCCCCTTCTGATAGGAATTATCCAATTGGTCAGGTGCTTGGTACTTTTGGTGTTGATCAAGTGGCTGTTTGTCAAGAACTCACAACTGTTCCTCAGGGATTTACAATTAGTATATAACTCAAGAGTTGCAGAGTAGTATCTTGAGTTTCAGATACCCTTTTACCTTCCCTTCCTACCACTGCGGAAGTAGTTCCAGTCTTTTTTACTGACCCTGCAGCCCCTTCTAGAAGACACTAAAAGTGCTTGTGGCCTGTGGTACTGATACACATTAAAACTCACCAAGTGGAGAACGAGATGCTTTAACCCACATATGGGTTTCTGTGTAGCTGTACAAATGCTTCCACCAGCACATGATGGGGAAACACATGAAGGTTTGGAGGAGGGCACTGCTGGATGATAATCCCAGGTCTGATGTTTTACAAAGCTAAACTAGAGCCTTAGGATGCTGTATTGACACAAATACAGGTGGTACCGCTCTGTGAAATAGGTCAGGGAGTGAAGCTGACTTAAATAGACTCTGCAGAAAGAGAGAGATCACTGTTTTCACCTGTTCCACAGAACAGCTTCACAGGCAGTTGTGATTCTGCAATCAAGGCAGAAGACAGAATGGAGACGGGAAAAAGTGATGTGTGAGCTGAATGAGCAACCCAAGGTAGGTGGGTATCTTAAAATTCCTACTGTTGCAAAAGACTTTGTATAATGCAATGATGTCTTTGTTAATGTTGTTCAGTCTTCAAATCTGAGTTAATTTTTGATTTCTGGATATTTCTGTCTACCCTGATATGAAAATGTTGTCTTTTTATATTGGTGGTCTATGGAGATAAGTTTCCAGATTATCACACAATAGTTTTTATGATAATCTTTGAAACTATCTGAAGGGAACAAACCTGTTCTCTGTGGGGCTCGATGTAAGGATGTTAAGTGCTGCTTATGAGCATCTCCATCTATATCCATTTGGGTGGCTCTTGTGTTCAAAATGTTTACCAAAAATTATTATTCAGTACTGGCAGTTCTGTGCTCGCTGTTCCATGGTTTGCAATATTAGGCGTTGAAGTATAATAGAGGAGACTGGAAACATAACTTCTGTGTCTTTTGCTAATGTTTTAAAATAGTATTTCAGATGTAGGCAGCCTGAGTGGTAGACTGCTTTGTTATGATTACTGTGATTTAAGAACACAAGGTCCCATTGCCACTATAGACTCTGGCTTCAGTCCAAAAAAACCTGCTAAAGTCTCTCGCGTCCAAGAACATGTTAATTGGAGTTTCTGAATTTCCATTTGTGAAAGGAACCCAATGGCCTGGTTAGAACCATTCTATGTTGTAGCAAAACTTAGAACTGTCATCTTATTGTGGCTGTAATTACCTGGTTAGTGGTGTGGCTGTTTTCCCAACAATTGTATGTTATCTTTTCTCTCTAAAATGGCACTAAGAGCTACAGCTTTATGCAGATTTCTGTGCTTGAAAGGCGTGAACAATCTTAATTGAATTTAGATACCATTCAATAATTCCTGGGGGTTTTAATTTGTTTCTGAGCAGATTCTTTACTTTTTGTTAAAACTAAGGATTTACACAAGATACTACCTTGCATTACACCTGATGGATACACATACATTTATATTGTACCTGGAGAAATAAGTACACCTGCCTTACAAATAAAATGATTTCTGCTACTACTGTGGAGGGCTTTGTCACTTTCAAATTGGAGGATGTATTTGCATCAGAATTCTTCATTAATAGGCACTGTCTCTGAGCACTGCTCCACAGTTCTGGTGGCAGAGAGTCCTGTTGCAGTTGCAGTGACCATGGAACATGGCCACCACTTCTAGCCTGCTTTCTTGTAAACACTGATGTGTGACCAGAATTCTCCTGCTAATACATGCTGGAGTACCTAGGCAAAATATGAATTAAAGATGAAGGAAAAAAGACCTAATTTTGAATTTTGGTACACTGTGTAAACTGAAAATCAGGCTCTTCATGGTCTTTGAAAGTATTTTTTGTTTCAGTGTATGCTTCAAATCAGGAAGAGTTTCCTTTTTTCCCTTTGCATGAAAGGCAGGGGGTCTAGGACATTCTAATAGCTTTCATATCCTACTCTCAAATATATTATTGCAGCACAATAGTTTCTTTGCATGAGAATTGCTTAAATGATTCAAAATGGATTGAAAAATATATTTCAAGTTTTAATTTTATGCACAGAACATTAATGAGCAGTGCCCCTTAGAGACTTGCTGTCAGTTTAACATATTCACAATAATCTCAACACAGATGTTATTCCATCTAAATCCTTTTAGAGGGAAGAAACTAGTAATTTTTCCTTGGAGAATGTCAGAAAATATGTTATTGTTGAAATTACATTTTGATCCCAGAATGCTATGTAAAATATCATTGCTGGGAAGAATAAGTAGCACATTGTTTCTGAGGTAAAATGCACATGGAACTTTTTTGAGCCTCCTGTAAATTTTAAAACAAGTGAATGTTTTGTAAGGCCCCTGTAGTTTTTCTTCCCTTGAGGGTGATTGTAGACAATGATGGGTATTGGCATCTAATAATATTCTAATTTAAGAGAGTGTTTGTTATTAGTTCAGATTTCTCTATTTGCAGCCATAATGTGATGAAGTTACCTTTTTCAGATACATTTGCCAATGCATTCTCTGAGCACATGCATTAAAAGACTTGTTAGAAAAAACAGACTTAAAATAACAGGTTTTTGCTGGAGAATACTTCAAGTGGTCTTTCTGTTTTGTGTTCTCTGCCTGGCCTGTGTTCTGTGGTGTTTCTGCGTGGTGTGCTCATGTTGTACTCTGGCAGTGAAGTCATGCCACTGCTGTAAAAGTGGAAAGGTTGTGTCTTTATTGTAAATACTATGGTGCTTATATTGAAGGAACTATTTTTATTCTGCTTAAGATAAACTAAGGTGGCTAAGTGGAGACTTGGACTTCTTCAGTAGAGAAACTGTGCCTTGTATAGACCCCAGCCATATGTAAGTGGTGTGTAGGTGATGTGAAAGTGTATTTAGGGAAGTGTTGGATGACTCAAAGCAATAGTTCTGCAACTTTTCCAGGTTCTAAGAACTCCTCTAGAACTGCATAAATGCAAGATTAATGCTTATAGTTGTTGATGGTAGAATACATGATACATCATCATTCTATGCAAAGGTAGCTGCTTGGAATAAATCTCAGCAGATTCTTCATGTCTCTTGGGGAGGGAGGGTGGAAGATGGGAGTGCAGTTCATCTGTTATAAAAAGCAGAGGAGAATCACCAGTGCCAAAGTAGTATTCCAGCTCCTTGGGAAAGAGCTGCATCTCCCAAAGCCATTTTGTGGGGATTAGTGACAATAGTAGAGGTAGCAGTTACACAACACATAAGATCAGTTTCAAGGTTGAAGTCTATTTTATGAGCCTTGTTACACAGAATGGCATTCTGATGGCTTTCTGAAATTCAGATAGTGCAATGCAATATCCTGTATGAAAATGTATTTATTTTGCAAAAGCAAATATCTTGGTGTGAAATAGCTGATCATTTCTCCTTTCTGCTGTTAGGGATGCCTAAGGGGAAAATGACTGTTAATATGATGATAGCAAATAGCTGTAAAAATGTAAGCAAACACAAAAAAAAAGTCAGATAAAATCCCCAAGATGGGTTTAAATAGAATATCTGTTATTTAAATTTAAAAATTAATCAGAATCCAATTAAAATGTAAAGTAATTTATATAATCCTGCCACTAAATTTTTCAAACTACTAATGCATTTTTTGTTTGAACTTGTAAATGTAAATTTTTTGACATGTATTTCAATATTAATAGAAAGTTCTTCTAGATGGACATTCTTTTGCATTTTTAAAGAACAAGGCAGGCAATCATTTGCCTGCTTTAGTGGATCAGTTTAATGTACAGTGTTAATGTAATGTAAAGGTACCTATAACTTGCTTTGGACTCACTTGGTGGTGGCTGACAGATTTGCTTCTATTGCCCATACTTCATCTTTCCCTTACATGAATTTCTGTGTGGTTGAAAAGATTTGCACATCTTAGTTGGGAATGAAAGTAGTACATGGAGCTTCTGGATATACAGGAATGTTTCTAAACAAATAGGAAGATATTTCTACTCCAGTATTTTTTTTGTATTGAAGAAATCTGTAAAAGTTCCCAGAATTAAATTGTTTCTCTTAAGACAAGGAGATAATTGCTAACAAAACAGACCAAAATGAACACCAAAAGCCAAGCCATAGGAACTGGAAAATAGCAAACATTGGAATGTTTTTCTCAATCTTATTGACCTCTCAGGAAATAAGTTTAAAACGCTCAACAAAACATGCTTACATAATTACCGACATTATTGAAACCATGAATAATTAGTAAACTGCAATCAAAAAGTAAACCGACAACTGGATGTATAGTGAACATTTTTAACAGAAATGTACTAAAATATCTTGGCAGTGTGATAGATGTTCACCTGATTGGTGTCGAGCCCTGCAGGGGCTGCATGGGGGCACTGATCTCCTTTAGCCTGCCTCGTACAGCTGTTGGAACGTGTGGGGTTCCTGTTCAAACCGGTTTGGTTCTTACCTGCGCGCTGTTAAGCAAGGGGGGGCCTCTAATAAAGCACAGGCGCTGAGGAAGCCGCCTCTGCGGGCTTCGAAAACACAGGCGCGGAGGAAGCCGCCTCTGGGGGCCTCGAGAGCACAGGCCTCTGGGGGCCTCGAGAGCACAGGCACTGGAAAAGAACCCTCTGGAAGCCTCTAAAGCGCATGCGCCGAAGCAGCATCTAGAAGCCTCTAAAGCGCATGCGCCAAGGGAGACACGCCTTCTTTTGCGAAGCCCCGCCCTTTTATGAATATGTATGAATGAAGGGGATATAAACTGAAACCGGGGCCTGTCCACCTGTGCGTCTCGGCAGAGCAGTTGTGGGTGCACCCAGCGCTGTTTGCTTNTAGATGGGTCTGGAAAAATTGAAGACTCGGGACCAGAAGCAAGGGAGCAAATTGCCAGATAACACCTCCAGACAGTCCATTAGGAGTAATGATCAGAAACCGGAACGAAAGGGGCCCCAGAAAAGAAAAAAAACTTAATATTTTAGTTCAATATTGTATAGTAAAATGGCCAAAGCAATATTTAAGACCACATAATTATTGGGCTGTTTCTGGATCTTGGGAAGGTTGGGTTTGCCAGGCTTTAGATACATATGTGGCGACCCGCTGAATTTAACTTAAATCA
>VWZY01007663.1:562044-680151 GCA_013399075.1 Chloroceryle aenea | reverse complement strand
CCCCGGCCCTTGGACCCCCTCCGGTGGCAGCAGTGCCTTATGCACAGCACACCTTGGCGGCACGTACGAGAAGTAAGGCTGTCATACCCGAGGGGACTTCTCTACGTCCCTTACGAGACGTAATTCTTGGAGGCAATCTGGGAGGGACCGGGTTTGTGGTAGTCCCGCTAAATATCACAGATGGGTTAAACTGCAGAAGGCAAATGGGGATTCTGCTACGTTTATCCCCTTGGAGTAACGAGAGACAGAACCAATTCTTGGGTCCCAACACTTGCCCTTGGTGGGGAAATCCAGTCCATTTTAGGGGAGGAAAAGGGAAATGGACACTACCCACTGGGCAAGATAGGTTGCCAGAAGTCTCTGCCAGACAGATAACTGGAGTGTTTGCACGTACAAACACATGGGGCTACAAAGGCGTTCAGTGATCTCTTAATTCCACTGCATTGGGGTTTTTGAATGGCGAATCAAATTGCACAAGGCTGCCTAATTTGCCAAAACATTAAAAAAAACCAAAAAACATTCTGATAAGTGGCTACGGGAGGGAGAAAAACGGGTTGCAGGCCTTTTGAAAAAGTACAAGTTGACTTCACTGAACTGCCCAGGGTGGGGAGGATAAAATATGTATTGGTGATAGTACATGATCTAACACAATGGGTAGAAGCTTACCTTGTAGCACAAGTTACGGCACAAGATGGTGGCAAAAAACTTTATTACATCACTTGATATCTAGATATGGGATAATCCAGTTCATTGATTATTATGATCAGGGCACCCACTTGACATCTAAAATAATAAACAATCATTAATCAGTGGGATACCACACTCCGTGGCATCCACAAAGCTGGGGGAAAGTAGAATCAATCGAAGGATAAAACGGGAATTGGCAAAGTTAATAATGACTGAGACACAGATGCTTTGGATGAAATGCTGATCTAAGCCCCACAATGAGACTGGATTATTGCTATATGAAATGCTTCAGGGCATGCCTTTGGGGGATAATAGAGTTGAAGATGGATCATAGTAATTGAAAATGTGTAATAACTATTGGAAAAAGATGAAAGGAGCTAAGAGAAATTGGGATAATGGTTCAACCACCACCATTGTGATTTACAATTCCTAAGTTAAAACCAGGAGATGAGGTTCTGATAAAAACATACAAAGAGGGAAGGACTTTTTCTTGTTTCTCTGAAGAGAAAAAGCTGTAAGAATTCATGAGAAAGGATGGGCATATGTCATGAGTAAAAGGTCCAGTGAAGAAGTGGAGAACAGCATCTGAACCAGAAGAAACCAAGTTAACCATGAGACGAACTTGAAGACTTCATCAAAGAGCATAAGTTAAGTTGCTGTGGGAATTTCATGGAGGCTACTCCAGTGGAATTAATAGATGGGGAAATTTCAGAGGAGGTAACTGCTAGAGGGGACAATTCACCAGCAATAGGTATGATGAAGATATTAACCCCTAGAGATAACGAGTTATCTACAGGGTACACTGGATTTTTGGGACATAGCATACACATGAGACAATGCTTACCCTTTAATCTCATCTGGTTGTTGAGAAAAGGCCACNTCTATGATGAAATAGAGACAGGAGTGAAACATGAAGTTCCCACAGTAGCTAAAAAACTACTTGTAAATCTCGAAGAAAACATTGCTAAAACATTGAATGTAACTAATGGTAAAAACTGTGGTGGAACAAATGTGTTAAACAGAATAATAAGATTACAAGCTGTAGTAGAAGTGGTTGTAAACTGAACTGGAGATGCTCTTGGATTAATTGTGGAACAAAATACCAAGTTAAGAACCTTAGCTTTAGATTGTTCACTAGCACAAGAAGGAGGTGTCTGTGGAAAATGTAACCTTAGTAATGGTTGTACAGAAATTGTGGATGAAGGAAAACTGTAAATAAGCTTGTAAAAGACAGGAAGAAAATTGCACATGTCCCGGTTCAAACTTGGAATGGAGTCAATCTGAGGGAGTTCTGGGGAGATTTTATGGACAATGTCTGGCTTACCAAAACTGGGTTAGTTGTATTGGGGATAAGTGGGGGACTGTTGATAATTCCATGCTTAATACCTTGTTTTATAATCCACTTGGTTATACAAGGAATGCAGATATTTGCAGTACCCATTGATCCTGAACCAGGAAAGGAGAAAACTCAGTCTCATCTGGGGATAAAAACAAAGCAAGATCCATAATTGATAACAGTTTGACAAGTCTTGACTCGATGGGAAATGAGAACATGAGTCAATACTACAAAAAATAAAATTGGGGGGTGTGATAGATGTTCACTTGATTCGTGTCGGTGTTGAGCACNAAGAACTCCCCTATCAATACTGGATAGAAATGGGAAGAAATACAGAAGGAGGCAGGTTGATTGGAACAACTTGCCAGAACAGTGGAAACAGGAAAATGTAAAAATATGACTATTGATTTATGGGCCTGGAGAAGATCCAGGAGCTGTTCTACAGATAAAGTCTAGAGAGTCNGAATGTGATATCCTTAGCCTTCCTTGTACAGCCGCTGGAATGTGTGGGGTTCCTGTTCAAACCAGTTTTGCTAACTGCACGGTGTTTGGGGGGGACTCTAAAGCACAGGCGCTGAAAAAGAAGTCTCTGGAAGTGCTTGAAGTGTATGCGCTGAAGGAGAACACGCCTCCACTTGTAAAGCCCATACATAGAGGAAAGGGAATATAAACCAAAAACTGGAACTGCTGGGGTATGTGTCTTGGTAGAGACTCCTGGTTCACCCAGTGCTGTTTGCTTGCCTCTATTCCCTTAATAAATGACATTTAAATTGCCATCTGGGACTTGGTTTTTTTCATATATAACAGCATTTAGAAAAATCATAAGAGTATTTAGATAATAGATGTCTGTAGGTTATGAATGCAATTAATATATGACAATTGTGAGCTCAGTTACTTCCAGGAGCATTTGACCTTGCTTTTCACAGAAAGGCAGTGTCTCTGGTTAAGATCATCTCGTCCAACCTTCATTTATATTGACACCTACAATAGCAATGCACTGGCCATGTCTCTTCTTCACCAGCCCACTCCTAGAGCTCTGCAGTTACGTTGAGGTAATAGCAGAGCAAGAAGTTGGAGATGCTCACTGCAGTGAAGTTGATGCTGTGCTCAGGCAGTGAAATACGTGCAGTCATTAGGTTAGAATGACATACTGTGTTTGCTGAGCTGTTGGCTGAGAATGGTGAAGGCTTGGGATTTTGTATCTGGCATTGAGAGGAAGCAAACATCTATGCAGTGTGCTTCACTTGTGTTTAATTTACTTGATTTCCTTAAATCAGCACTGATTTATAATTCACCAGTGAGAAAGATCAAGCTTCCAGTAACAGCTGCAGAAATTCTGTAGATTTTTATGGTACAACTAGTGTGACTTTTGCTAGGATTGGTAACTGTTAAAACTTAGTAACCTGCTTGTAAAGATTGAACGTGTTGTAACAAAATGACATCAGTAACTGTTGAAATAATTCTAACATGCAAAGTTTACTTAATAATACCTTTGTTTCTGTAGGCAGATCTCCATAAAATCTGACTCCTGGCTCCTGATAATGCCTGTTCCCTGGCTGTCAACTGTAGGGATAGCAATGGCGTGGTCTCTTGCAAATACCACTGATGGAATATCATGTCCAGTAAATGACAGGGATTGCTCATCTCCCCTTTTTTTATTGCTGCCTATCATTAATGAATTAAAAGTTCTGATCTCTTCGATGCTTCCTGGAATTTTGATGATTTTCAAATTTTTGCTGCTCTCATACCCCTTATATTTGCTTCACATCTGCAAGATTTATCTGCTCTTAGAGCAGCTAGTAGTGCTGTCTGAAGGACAGAGGTTTTGGTATATACAGATCTGTGCTGAGACATCTTGATTTCTGGGATAGGATATATAAAATTGCTCCCCTGCTGAAAGGTCAGGAAGGGTCTGGTTTTAGCATTGCAATAGCATTAGGCTGTAGTATTCTATGGGTCCATTTCTGATAGTGATGCAAGCTCATCTGCTGCTTGGCAAACAATTCTCAATCCTGTTGACATTTTCGTGAGTGTCACAGTTCCGTGCACTGACTTAGTCTAAATCTTCCTTAAAAAGTTGCACCTCTTGCAGAAATGATAGACTAAGAGTAATAACCAAGAAGGCACTGAGCCTGTTCTATGAAATTAAACCTGTTTTATTTTAGGCTCTAAATCTAGAAAGTATTCCTTCAAAGTTACTATCATTTTCAGTGTTCTAATAATAAGAGTTTACGTAGCCAGTCTTAACACTTTTTATTTTACACACACACAAAGTCTCATACAGGTTCAGTCTGATACAGAGAGTTCAAACATAACCTGCAGTGTGTAAACCTCTGCAGTCCCTAATGAGGGAGTGTTTATCCTGGGTAGAGTGCCTGTATGAGACCTTAAGACTGGCTGAGTTCAGATGGATTTATGTCAGACAGAGCAGCCTTTTCGCCTTGAGCTAACCTTTTCAGACAGCAAACTATGGACCTAAGACAAAATGTAATGCTCTATATTGCTGTCTGTGAACTGCTTGGGATAGGAGATTCTTCATCCTATGGAACTAAAATGTTGTAATCCCTTGGCTAAATTTTAAATGTAACCTCCCGAGGGCCTCTGAGCTACTAAAGAGGCCACAGAAGCAAATGAATCCGCTTGTACATAATAGAGGACTTGGAATTGCCTGTACCCTGCTGCACTGCATTGTCCTTACTGCTTCCCCATCAGATTCAGAGCCAGAGCGTAGCTTCAAGAGGTAAAGCTAGTAACTGGTTTGCTGCAATACATCTGAACTGCTTCTCTTGGGACTTCTATTACATTGCACACACACTTAGGAAGTGTTTTCTTTGTCTGTGCACTAATAAACCTACTGAATTCTTTTGGTCTGGGAGTAGGGCATAGTTTGAGTAGCTTCAATGATAAAAGTCATTAGTACTGTTCTGGGGAAAAGCTATTAGATGTAGCAAGCTCAAACTCCCCCAAGGAAGCACTGGAAGCAAAATTGTATTAAAATTCCCTTGGAAAAGAGTTCTCTCTGGGAAGCCCTCATAGCACAGGGACAGGATGCCTTTCAGGCTGAGAAGGCAGTGCATTTTTGCACTGTTATGGTCCCAGATACTGAAAGAGTGTTTCCTTCTGTGTGCAAGGAAAATGTTTTCACTCTAATGATGAAAATGTCCCGAGTCATTTTCCCACAACTAGCCACAACTTCAGCTCGCAGAATGTATAATAACAATTCTTTGACTATGCAATTTTAGGCCTTCCTGTGTAGAAAAATTTGGTCTTGGGGGAACATGTTTTCTTAAAAGCCTGATGATTTACCTTTACTCAAGGAAGTGAAGAGGCCCTTTCTAGCTATGCAGAATAGACAAGTACAGTCAGAAAATGCTGGTGTGTTTCTGTGTTTTGTGAAGTATTGGGTGACATACAGCAGTTACTGTTAGCTCTGTACCTTGCTGCTGATAAATGTAGACTGGTCTGGGATCATCTATAGAATGATGTGCTGTGAAAGATGCTTCTCTTCTCAAAAAATATTCTCAATATTAATCTATGGAAGGCTCTTAGGACAAGCCCCTACCTGGAGAATGAAAATTCAGTTCCTTAGTGAAATACAAAGCCCTGCCTGTAGAAGGAAACTCCTTTTCTCTGTAGAATTCAAAGAGAAAGAAATGCGTTCAACAGCAGTCTGGGGTTTTTTTATAAGCAGCTGTGGAAGGTCATGGGATTTAAAATATTTACACTGTCATACTTGCAAAATGTGATGAACCTTGACATACTTGGTTGCATTCAAAAGGCTCAATATTTACACCCATGTTCTAAACGTAATGTTGCCATAGTGAAGAAGGGTACAGAAAAAAATCAATGTAATATTGATGTTGGAGAAAATCTAGGATGTTGACATTGAATTTAAGTTACGATTTTTGGCTTTTTTAAATCCTGAAAATGAAAAGTATTGGGTATTTTTTTAATATAAATTGGGGAAAAGGGTGGTTTTTATCAGTAGCTTGATTCAAGGTTTGGGAGCTTTCTTTGATAGGATTTGTTGCTCTTTATGCAGTACCTTTAAGAAAAAAATGCGTGTTTAACAAGGTGTTTTAACAAGATAAACGCAATAAAAAGGCAAATGATGAAGCATCTTAATGTAGGTTTAGTAGATCTTAGACTAACCCAGGTTATGACATAACACATACATATCCCAGTTCAATGAAAACCTCAGTATGGTGTTCAGTAGTACCCACTCACACAGGCTTTCCCATTAAAGGAATTATGGGGGAGGGTGGAATTACAGGAACAGAAAGAAAGTTTACTCTTCTCTTCATAGTGAAAACAAATGTGTTTGTCTCCAGAATCTGCCAAGCCTGTGTTTTAATGATTTAACAGATGGAGTTGGCACATGTGAACCTGGAAGATGCATCTGTCTGATTTTTCCAGTCTGAGGATTTTTTAACTGCATTAATGGCACAGACGATGGTAAAATATCACCTCCCCAGGCTTCTTTGCTCTCCTAACACATAATGTCTTTTAAGGAAAAAAAAAAGTGATAGGAGACTGGGGTGAGGAAAAGGCCAGAGAAATGAGGATTTGAAAAGTTTTTAATATTTTCTCTTCACTGCATTAGGCTTTTAAGCCTTTCACTTTGAATTTCGTGGGTGTATGGTGTGGAAATAGAATTGCTACCCCAGGCAGCATTGTTTGTGATCTTGGGATTCTATTAATTAATTGGTGTAACTAAACACCATTCGAATAAGTGGACCAATAACCACCAGTGTTTTGTTCTTTGTAATTTCACAGTGTTGCATTTCCAATCTGATAATTTTTAGTTCTTGCAAAGGTCTTATTTAGTCTCTTGTACTGTTCATTCAAGCAGACATGCAGATGCTTGTTTAACTGTTTGGAATGAGGGCCCTAATTTGTATTACTTTATTTTAGGGTGGAATCCTTAGTACTCACCTGGACTTAGTACTGAAACAAATTACATAGGTACCTGTGTAAAGATTCTGAAGATGATGGGTTAAATGCCTTTAAGATGCATAGGTGTGGACTAAATTACAGACTACTGCTCTCTGCTTCTGCAGGTATCTCTGAAAGGAAGGCCACCTTCTAAGGGATGTATTGTCCAAGGGCCAAATCACTACTTACAGAGGGTATCCAGCTGGTTGCACTAACACAAGGGTTCAAATGCTCGCTAGGATATTGAACAGCTTCTCAATCTGTATCTGAACAAAAACTTGGTGGTAAAATTAAATTCATTAAATTAATCTGCAGTGGGCTGTGAACTGTCCAGTACTTGCTTTAATAGCACCACACTTTCTGGTTCAATTCACCTTTCCATTATTACTTCTGAGACATAAAATAGGTAAGAGGAACAAGTATTACTGAAATTACCACAGATTTTCTGTGTGACATACTGCAAAAATTTAAAATTCACAATGAAAAGGGAAGCAAAACTCTTCTTTTTTTTTCCTGGAGGAAGAGATCTAGCAATGAGGAATGCCTGCATAGTCATGTGCTTTTCTTATGTATGGAATCAAAGACAACCAGGTAACACAGTAAGATTCATGAACTGGTCTGATGAGACAGGTTGTGTGTCGATGTGCTTTGCCTTGCCTGTTAGGTGGTTGTGGCTGAAGGAACAATACCAGCAAGAATGATGACGTGGTTTGCACTTGAGAATCTATCCAAAGCTGATGCAGATGTCCCACTTGCACTTTGTGGTACAGAGGTTGATCTTTATGGTTCTACAACTGTCTTGCCTGTCATCTGTCTTTGTAATACTTCAGTCTTGATGCCACGGACCTGTGTGAGACTTAAATTACTGAGACATAAATTATTAAGTAAACTTAATCACCGAGACTGCTGAATTTCCTGGTATTTTGTATGACTTGTGTTGCATCATTTTCTGTCTAAATTGAGATACAGATGAGTCACTTGCTCTAGGCTCTCGACCATTACAGGATTCACCACACTGTGAAGGTGCTTGTATTAATTGATTGTGACACCTTAGGTGGCCAGCTTCAAATACATTCATAGCTTCTGGTTAAAGTTAGGTGTGCTTAATTCTGCTTTTGCTATGTATGCTGTAAAGTACATGCATAGATAGGAGGGTTTCAAAATGCCTTTGCACAGTTACAAAAAAAGACTTGAGCCAGTGGAGAATCCCAACACATTTACTTCAATAGTCTTACTCCTATTCATGTAGATAGAAGCAGAAATGGAGGAAGTCTAGTTAGATAGTTAGTGAATCACAGAAGAGTGCTGAGAAAGCTCACTCTTCAGAAACACTGAAGTCCTGGAAAAAAGATGTTAATTTTCCATAAACCTAGGATGCTGGAAATACTGCATTAACCATAAGAAATACCACTAGAACTGCTTGTTTTCTTAATGTCCTTCTGTATTTTAACAAATGGCTATAGTAATTTTCTACACAGTTTTAAGGTTTAATTAATTGGTTCATTGTGTTCTTCCTTCTGAAGGAAACATGTTACTGATCTCTTCTGGTGTGAGTGACATATGGGTTCTGGCTGAAATGATAGGACCTCCTTCAACTTAGCAAAACAAAAATGTGTTCGGTGCTCTGTTCTTCTCTTGATACTCTTCCATAACAAATCTGTTTGTAAGAGTGAGGTGGCTTTTTTTGTAGTTGACTCTGGTGGCAGTACTTCATCTGGATGAGATTTTTCAGGCTTGAGTTGTCCTTGGGGTACTAGCAATAGTGAGAAAGGTGACGTGTCTCTCGCACCGCTTGCTTCTGCCAGAGTTTTTAATGTTGCAGCTCTAGTTGGCCAACAAGTGAAAAAGATGGAAATACCTGAAACAATGAAAACACCCTAAACTGAATGTGTTCTTGCCTCCCTTTCTATGTTTTTCTTTGAAGTTTTCTAGTAGGTATTTTTCTTCTAAAATTTTTGTTGTAGTTTCGTTTCTACTATCTGCTTACAAAACACTCCTAAGGTAAAATCTGGGCTAAAAGATGGCCTTGAAATGGAGCAATGGAAATGATACACTTCCCAGGATTCAAGCCAGTTTATAAAGTGGATGATTTCAAAGTGTGCATCCATGCTTAACCGTATGTGAGAAGATATCCACAAAGACCAAAATGTTCTCACAACACATTGAACCCTATTATGAATGAACAGAGTACCCTTGGCTTTCCAGCATCCTCTTATCCTTTGGATGCTTGTCACAGCACTATTAACTGCAGGTGATTGTTTTGGGTATCTTCTGAATGACATTTACATTTTGAATCTTCAAATACTTAAAAATAATTCCAAATTCTGTGTTGCAAGTTAAGGATTTTTTTTCTTACCCTTAAATTCCTTCTTTGATTATTGTTTTCAGGACAATGATAGGTGTTATGCTTTGTGCTTTTACAATGACAGTAGAAAAAGTGCCTTCTCTTTAGGTAATGTTCAAAGTCCGTTTCCTACCAAGCTAGTTGTTACTACTCAAGCTCTNTACTGTCATTGTAAAAGCACAAAGTATATTTCCTAACAAGCTAGCTGTTACTACTCAAGCTCCAGTTACAGTAACACTTGCACTGCTGGTTACTGAACAGGCCTCTCTTCATGGACATAAGGCATTTTGATTTTTCTCTGGTATTGTTCCTGTTAAGATAGCAAGATACTAAAAAGTGAGTATGACTGACTTGCTGAGCAGTCTTTTCTCATTGCCAAGACCTGATTTGAAAGGCTAGGTATACTGGAAACACTGCATTTATAAAGTGGGATGAAAGAACAGATAAAAATGTAAGAATTTTTTGGCTGACAATTTCTAAAAAAATGCTATGGAATGAAAGTTTTACAGACCTTGGAATTTTTCTACTAATTCCATCATTCATGGAAGTAAAGTAGACTTTCTATAGACAAACCCATAAATACCTTCTGCATCTCATAAATTAGATCAACTGTCCCTCTCTACTATGAGATAAATTCCATCATTCAGAGGAAATAATTCTCCATTATTGAGGAATGATGTTCATAAAAAATAGTAACTGCATCATGGAAATGAAGTACAGAATGTATGTATTTAATGTCCAGTCTAAGAAAGAGAGAGTTTAAAACTGCATGGGATACAGGTGCCTGCCTCCCAACTCTAAATTGCCTTGTTTGGAATGTGTAAGTGTGACAAGTGAACGCCTGCAAGCTGCTGGGCTCAATGCCAGTAATTCCTAGAAGGTAAGTGGAAGCTAATATTGAAGGTACCATAAAAGAAACAAAAGAGGCTATTTTTATACTGACAATCATTAGTACTGGTAGGTAGTTCTGACCATTACGAGTTCTTGGCTTGTTGTTTTCTGTCTTGAAACTTCTGTGAGATTGTGACTCTGTATTGGGGTGTGTGTGGATATGTTGGTTGTGGTTAATGAGAAACTGAGCTGTATAATGGATTTAGGTATTTCTTTACTAATCTCTTTTCTTTCTCTGCAGAAATTTTTCTATTCCTTGCGGGGGGGGGAAGTTAATGTGCAAATATAACCACCAGTTTCCTCAAACTTCTAAATCTCCAGTTAATTAATAAAACTATTACAATGATGACTTGGTAAAGCCAAATTTTAAGTGAATAAGATTGTCCTGTGTATAGCCCACACTTATGGGATTTTTTTTTTAAATAGCTTACATCAGTGTAAAAGAATTTGTTATTCAAGAATGAAAGTAAAAGAGTAATAAAAATTCTTAACACAGGAAAGATTGGAAAAGAAAGGATTTCTAAATGGATTTTCTTCCTATCCCCAGTTTCAAATTTCTGATAGGATTAATTTAGCCTCTCAGCAATTCTTCTCTGCAATCATGAATGAAAAGAACATGTCTGAAGTGAAGAGTGTTCTCTATTTGGTGTCTAAGTTTATCTGGTAATAATGACTAGATTCTTTGGAGGATTTCTGTTCTGTTTGAAGTGTTTGTCTACAGGGGGAAGTTGGAGCATGCTGGGCAGGGAAAACATGCTGAACTGGGCCTTAACTTCTCAGTCTTGTCCTTTGTATTTTCCAGTGACCAGGCATATCCCTTGAAAACTGCAAAACTAGCAACAGAACTGGGTGGTGTAATTCAGACCTTGACATACAGGCCAAATGAACACTGCTTTCTAGAAATCTAGACTTGTTGCTAAACTTCTCTTTCTTAGCATATGCTGTAGTTCTGGAGTTAACTGAATACCTATTTGCCCATCCCTTCACATGCACACCCCTCCAGATGGTTCTGTTTGCATAAACACTTTTTGCCTTTTTCTAATGGGCACCTGTGTTGATGTTTTTTAGCCTTACTAAGCTGACCTTTCAAGCATTTTCTCTGCAATGCACAGTGAATATCTTTAGTACATCTTGCTTTGGTCCTGTAGCACCTGCAGTTCCAATCTGTTACAGATGCCACTAACAAACCATGATACTGTATTTTCTGACCTAAAGCAAATCATTAGAAATCCATATGCAAGGTAAACTTACAAATAACCCCTGCAGTGGCTGTGGCCAATCTGTTAATGTACGCAGACAGAAAACTAGCTTGAAAACTAAGTGCTTGCAAACTGCAAAAAATACATGAAGACAAGTTACAAAGGCTCTTCCAGAAGTTTCTTTGCCATTTGTCTCTAGTCCCTGCTATATTGGGGAAAGTAAGAAAGTCTTTCATCAGTAATATCGGTAAGATTTCACTCTCCTCTTCTGTTGGATTACATTGAGTTAGCTAATAGAAGCTTTTAGTGATGAAGTGCAATTGATGTAAGAGAAATGAACAACTCTTCATCATGACACTGCTGGTTACCATCTCTGTAGTGCTAAATACTCTTAGGGAAGACAAATAACTCTATGCAGCATGAAGTGTGACGAGTGCCTTTAAGGAATAGAAAGTGCTAAATGACCTGTCATCACTTTAATCACTTGATTGGGTAGAAACAATTTTAATGAAGGTCATAGGACTGGAAAAATATCATAGGTGATCATGTAAGTGACACATTCTTGACTCGCACATGCTCCTGCTCAGTTTCTTTTCCAGAAATGTTCTTTGCAACCAGTGTTAAAGAAAGGGAATCCTAATGTACTATGTGGTGTCAGGTGGTGAAGACTGGTGATTTTTTTAGTGATCAGTTTCTGTATTAATTGTTTTAAAAATTTTGTTTTAAAGCCTTTAATGCTGTTACCCCTGTATAAAATAGATCGCTGGTATACCTACTGGTGCTTCTGAGGGCTGGTTTTGGCCTTTGGAAACTAGGCCAGAGAAAATAGTTTGACTGTACAGTGCTTTCTGAAAATGAAGTGTGTTGGATTTCCTTGAGAAGTAGTCATGAACTGCAGTCCAGTTTCATCCAGGCCTTACACATAAGTTGCTTATCCCTATATATTGACACTAATGACAATAACTGTCCCTGATGACAATAAGAAGCTTCTTGGATGATTTCTTTTTGTGGTCATGAATCAGGTGATTTCTCTGGTTCCTATTTAAACCAAGAAGATTGGGGGGAGGGGGAAGGCAAGTAGCTCAGTTAACAGATTAATCTTTTGTAAAAGGCTGGGATGAAGCTGTATAATAAATTTTAGTCATCTAACCTGTTAAATACAGACTTGGAAGGAGATCAGAATTCAGAGGCTTGGCTTGATAACCAAGTAGAGTTGCTCAGTGAAATCCTATGGGAAGTGATTGCCTACAAGAGTATTCTGGACTGAAGAAATAATACAACATAATGAAATCATGTTAGTATTTTTATTTTGGAAGATAAGCTGGACGTGAACACCTTTGCCCACTGCTCTGTAACTATAATTGTTGAAATTAAGTTTATTCAGCTGAAAGACTGCAGGTCTAATTTTTATATAAAAGCAATAAATTCATTGCAAGATAATAATGGAGTAAAAGATAAATCACAAGTTAAATATTAAAAAATAACAGATCTAAGGAAAGAAGACCTTCACTTTTCAGAGATGGTTGAGCTGAGTTTTGTGCAGCTGGGGATTGTAGGGCTGATGACATTGTCTGCTGGTACACCCTTCCAGCTCTGCTTTCCCTGAACATGCTGGCATGGATAGTGGTGGTAACTTCTGAATTTGTGTTCAGTTCTACGGTACATACGTGCCTGTACTCTCCTTTTTGGTCTGCTATTTTCTGATCTTCTGAGGACTGAGTTCACACTAGCTCATTTCACAAGATTGCCCTTACATCTACTTTAAGACTCCTTGTACTGTAATTTGAGAGTTGCTTTGTTGTTCCTTTTCTAATTGGTGCAATGAGAGCAGTCTGCAGAGACATCAATATTAAACATCAGAAGACAGTTTTCTAAGTAGAGCATGCATCTGATGACCCTCGTGGGAGTTGTAGGGAAATAGGTCTATGCTGGCATTAAAAAATAAAACCAGCCCGCTTTGTTTGAACAGAGAGACAAATGAAATATTTGCATCCTTGTTAATTTTGATGCTGGCAAAGAAGCCTTGTTTGGCAGTCCTTTGTCTTTAGACACTGTCCTATAACCTTCACTCCGAAGAACATGTACCAAAGAAAGGAAGGGAAAGCATGTTTATTATTTCTTTACATGTTCAGCAGGAAGCCAGTGATTTGTTATTCAGACACATCCCATTGTTATGCTCCACAATGGAATGCCATGAAGTGTGATAGGTCTTGAAAGATGAGCCTGTCTCTGTGGGACAGTCACTCTCAGGGTATTCATCTATCAGTTTGTACTGTGTCTTTCCAAGTCAAATCAGAGCAGCAGCAATACCAACATCTGTGATACATGCTCTTACTTCTTAGATCAAATGTAAACAAACAGTAGGAGTCCTGTTCCTAAGATGAGATATATAAGCTTTGTCATAGTGTCATTAATACTTTGTGTTTCTCAGCACGTGCTGACCGCCTCTGTGACGTTTGGGATTTAGGCTTCAGAGGAGCTTGCGCAAATGTTGCTTTCAGTTTGTGTTATATAAATGAATTCCTTTTGCATCATGTCTCTTCCACCAAATTTTACTATCATTTTTAGCTTCCAGTGGACCCAGGCTGAACTGAAAATGCAACTGGAGAAGTTAAGTTTCCATCTGATTGTGCACATATACGTGTGAATTTTACAGACTCGGCACAAAACCGTAAGGCCTTGAAATTATTCACTCAAGTAGGCCCAAGTCACATACTTGCACAAAGCTCTGTAAAATTCAGTGAAGTCTTTTCTGCTCTGAGTTTGTCACCTAATTTGGAAGTTTAATTATACTCCTGAAACTGCTGAGGTTATTAGAATTCACCATGTTTCCTTAGCTGCAGGTCAGGCAAGGGAAGGCGGCAGAAAGAGTTGTGGTAAGGAGGCTTTTACTTAATATGCTAAGAGATCTTCCTGTGTTTCTCCCATGACAGCTTGTCTGCCAGTTTACATTCCTGAGCTTCAAGTATCACTTCAAGCTAGACATCTCTTGAAACCTGACCCATTTTTTCCATTTCTACTCATCACATTTTTGGTGAGGAGGCTAGGTTCACATCTAACTACAGTCTGCACAGGAAAAATCTAGAGAAAAACACGAGTTTCATCAATTTTCATTGAGGAGAGAAAAGCTACTTTGCAAGCTGGAAATCTTCTGATTGGACACAATTTATTTAAATCTCAGGGTGCTGCAAATGATGAGCATGCATGTGAGAGAAAACAGAACAAAATTCTCACTTTTATGAAATCTACTCTGTGGTGCTGAAGTGAAGCAGAAAGTTCTTAATGCAAAGTCAAATCGGGTCCTAAAACCATATTGAGTTTTCAGACTAATTTCCTGATGCCCCTGGCCATGCTGGTGCTGTTTTCTATTTCATTTTAAAATCTGAACTGTTCTGTGTATGCTGTCTTCGTGACTAAACATAAGCTCTTGTTCTACTAGAAAATTGTGTATTGCCTGCGCATGCGATTTAACTTCTCCTTGTGTTGTAGTAAAGTTTAAAATGCTTGGTGTATGGGAACCCCTAGCAGTGGATCAGGACTGTATTGTCCTAGATGCCCCACAAACGTAAGTGCCAGCTCCTGTTCTCAGTCATTTACTTTGGCCAGAGGCACTATCAACTGGTTATGCTTGGCTATATTTATGGAACTATCTCAGTGCATGAAGTGTAACACTACAGAGAACTGCCTGTGACACTTTCTGGATTCCAACACGGTTAGAAGTTGTGGTACAGACAAACCTCAACTATATATATTTTTTTGTATATTTGATGTTTTGCTCAAAACCTAATCTCTTGAATTGATGTGGTGGTAGTTTTAATTTACCTTTTAAACTAAGTTTCTAACCATTATGACTATTGAGAAGCTGGAAATTCAGAGTAAAGTAAAAATAATATTGCTTTATTTAAGCATTTTAATAATCCCTGGACGTCCTGACCATCATGATGTCTGAATACATGAAAGCTTAAGAATATCTCACTGTTTTGTGTGAGAATATCAGAATAAGCTGGTTGAATAAAATTCAGCCTGAAGCAGACATCCCACAGAATGTCTCAGTGTTCGTATGTGTACCTGAATGTGCATGTAAAGGGAGTGGAGGCTCCTGTAGCGAGTGGATTGTACCTTGGCTGTGTGTTATCCCAGAAGGTAGCAACAGCTGGTGGTGGTTTGTCATAAAATGGAAAGGAGCTTCAGAGTCTCAAAGTCACTCTCCATCTTCAAAGCCAGATATGTAAGACAGATGAGGGAATGGCAGACTGCTACAAATCAGTCTTTGATTAATATCTCCTGGGCTGTTGAAACACTTACTACTGTGTCTGCTAAATACAACCTTCCTGTGCTTCCTTGAGGAGAACAGCATGTATCTTACCTCCATGCCCAGATCTCACTGAAAGTTGATGCCACCTGGCATAGATGTGCTCTTGAAGCTTTTCTTCTTCAGTTCATTCAAGACTTGATTTTGCAGCTGCTGCTGTTTCAAGTGCTGCTCTTGGCCCCCCTGGTTTCTCTGTCTGTGAACAGGTACCTTAAGCTTTTCTTCCAAACTGCAGAAAGCAGTGCTTCCAAAAGGAATAGGATGGCATTTCGAGTGAGACTAGACCTCAGTAGGATCTTGGAAGGAGTAGACCTAGAGGTTTCTCTTTGACTCTTCACACCTTACTCTGTAGCTTCAAACCCAACATTTGTGAGAGGCTGATTTACATGCCCCTCTGACTTCCCAGGGAGGAGCTGGTGTAGTTCTGAAAGGAGTTGTGGCTATGTTTGAATTACAGGATTGACTTATTCTACAGAACAGTAAGATTTCTTGAGGTAGCAGCTAGGGCTGGGGGGGAAATACATTGCATGTGCTTCCCCAGATTCTGCTTTTTTGTCGTCTTCTACAATTTTTCCAAAAAGGCCTTTTGCCTAGATGACTGCTTCCTTAGTTGTGGGGCCAGGCTAACATGGGTCACCTTTTTTTCCCATTATCATATGTCAGCTGTGCCCATGGAATAAGCCAGCGGTGTTTTGATCAGCTATACTCTTCATGTCTCACCCGAAGGCTGGACAAATAAAATGGCATTTAGTAATGTTACCTGATGCAATGTAACAGTTGAACACTGAGTGGGATATCACTTGATAGCCCTTGATCCAGGGATTTTTCTCTAGGCAATGTGAACAAGGCCATGGGTCTTAAAATTTTGATTTAGGCATGGTCTAAGTGCCACTAAGAAAGAGCTCAGTATGGAAAGGAGTGAAATGTAAAGGCTAAATTAAGGAGAGAGATCGATCCACGGGCAAATAACATTATTAACCTGACTACCTGATCCAGGAAGGCAGAAGCACGAGCACATTGTGTGAAGACTTGCTTTTCTGATCTGTGAAGTCTTTCAAAGTGAATATTCACTTCTCCTAGGAAACCATCATTAGGCTAATTGAAATGCTACTTGTATATTTAAAAGCAACAAATGCCGTGATACAGCCTTAAAGCTTTTCAAACAATTTTTTGGCATTCTCACTAGGAAATAATCTATAGAAACATGTCAAAGAGCACGAAATAAACTGTTCCCAAAGCCAACAGACTTTCCTTGTATTTAAACCAGAATATGTTAATGACTTACAATAATGCCCAGCAAGACAAGGGTAGAAGCAGGACATGGTCCAAAGTAGTGACTTTTTTTTCCTAGGGAATATTTAGCAGTGGGAATTCTCTTTATTCTCTGGGCCATTTGCTCTCGTTCTTATCAGTGCTAGTGTATTCCTGCCATTGAGATAATGTTTCATCTTCTGAGCGAATAAGAACATGGAACTACTGATAATCTTTTAAATCTTTATGAAGCTCTTTCTCTTGTTGAACATTTTACTCATTCACACCAAGCAGCCAAACTCTCTAGTGCATATGTATGCTTTAGTGGAGGATAATGAATGCAGATGTTAGAACTAAATTGGGCCAATAGTCAGGGAACTTCACTGAAGGGGCTGATTCTGTATTCCTAGCAATAACAGAAAAATGTTTCTAACGATGTCTGATGTGAGCTTGCCTTCATGATGGTACAGGATCTTAAGGCTCAACTTACTCTTTCAGTGAACATAAGATCAAGCTTCAGTCAATTTCTTTGTGCTTTTTAACCCCTTTTTTTGTTGGCTGCATTCAGATATCAAGAACTCTTTTGCAGCAGTTAGGAGTTACTTGATTTCATTTCTTCTCGTCTTGCCTCCAAATCGTTATTTTGTCCTGTGTAACACAGACACACAAAAAAACCCAAACAACAGAAAAAACCCCAACCAAAACAAAGCAACCAAACACAAAACCAAAACCACCCCATCCAAAACAACCAACCAGGATTTTCAGACTATTGCTGCCTCTATATCTTGCTCTATGTGACATGCTGAAAATTAAAAATATTCCCTCATTTCCTTTGTCTCACATTCAACATAGGAATATAAGGTTGAGCTTGATTCAGTTTTACATCTGTTCTGTAGGGATGCCTCCAGCGACTTTCCAGAAGTGCTCTGGAAAATGAAGACTTCGCTTATAAGCGTGACTCTGGACATCAAGAATAGCAGGCAAAGTTGTCATTAGAGGATGGCTGTTGGGACAAAAACTATCAGGACCCACTTGGATGTGTACAAAGGCTCAGCTGCTGCCACCAAGGGAGAATCAGGTTTGTTGGCTCCAGGCTGCCAACCCTCTGAACTGTGTTAGAGGTGGTTAGAGTAGCAAGCTTTTTGTCTCAGCACCTTCTTACTGTGGCATGGGAATGATGTTGTCATTTCTTCTTCTGACTGGCAAAAGTCTTCTTGGTTTGCACTGTGGGTAAAAAGTGAGTCTACTTTGAAAATGAATGTATTTACTCTCTTGGAAAGTAGGAACGTTTGTTTAATGGCTTGAAAAATAGAAACACATTCTAGTGATATTTGGTTCATTTTCTCCTACAGATGGTGCTATTTTCCCATGAAAAAATCATAAAAGTTTGAAAAGTCAAATGACTTCAATGCAAGTTCATTTTTAGCCTAAAGAAAAAAAAACAAAAACCAGGGTGTTCAAGGACTGTTAAACAGAATATGAAGCTGTAGTGCTCTGGAAGTGGGTGAAGACCAAATGGAAGCTCCCCAGTAAGCTCCTCAAAGCTGTCCCCCTCACTTTTGCACAATCAGCTGATCTATGAGATGCTGTCACATACTGGAATAGATGCATATAGTGCTGGGATTAATTCCTGTGAAACTAAGTCTTTTATTAATAAGACTTTCATACATGCAAACAGGTGGAAAACACTGTTTTCAGAGCTCTCCAGATCTGTATGTTTCTGGATCTAGTTTATTCAGCCTTCTTTGTGGCTCACACTTGTATCGCTTTTGAGCTATCCCGTGGTTGATTTGATTTGGGCAGTTACTGGAGGCATCTGCAGTTTTCATTCAACTCAGAACTAAATGAATGTTGATCTCCGAAGATACAACTTTCAGCTATTAAATATAGTAGACAGAGACTCTACAGATTGACAGCTTCAAAAGTCTTGTGCCACTCAGTTCCTTGCACTCTTCTGGTACTACCTCACAGAATGCAGGTGATGTTCAGCCTGATAATATCCTTTGAATGATGCATTCTCACTACCTTTTTCTTTTCCTGGTGACAGATCTTTGATTCAGTGTGCTCACTTTAGAAATAGCTGTAGACACATAATGCAATGTGACTGATCCAACTTGTTTCCTGAGATTGTGACTGCTGGCCCCTGGTTAGGCAGGTATAAAATCATCCATGAGGATGCTCCTTGTTAGACAGCCTGTTGCCCACTTACGCCACTCGGTACTTTTAAATTTGTCTTGTCTTGCATGTAAGTGGAATTTGCACTCTCCTAGGTTGCTGCTCATACAGAGGGTCATTCTATGGAGGAAAAAAAAATGATGACTATTAAAAGCCCTGGCCAAGAGCATTTGTAGATTTAAAGTCGAAGTAAATTTTAAAAAGGCAGCAACACCCCATATTGTGTTTTCTGTCACTTCCTGAAAACCCCATTCTTGGTACGTGCTGTGAACAGGTCTTGTTGCTGCTGCTTCAGGCTCAGGCTGAATCAGAAATTTGTCAGGAGAAATTTCTGATAGAGAACCTGAAATGTCAACAAAGCAGCACTGATACTGGGAGGAGCTGCCCTTCTCTGAAATCACACAGTGGGAGAGCAGAAAGGAAATTGCACTTCTCCTCATTCCAAACCAGTGAGGGTTTTTTTGGTTGATTGGTTGTGGGTTTTGGTTTTTTTTAACTGTGTGTCATGGGATGGCAAAGGCTGAATGTGTCCCTCTGTGAAGACAGTCACTGCTGGAAACAGGCTGCCGCCAACAGTGTGTGACCAAAACAATACAGTTTTCTTTCTTGGCTTTTTTTTTTCTCTTTTCAGAACAGCTTCTAGATGTTCTGTATACTGGCAGGCAGGACGAAAAGAGACAGATGGTGTGACAGTGGGAGAACAGTCTATTTTAGCACTAATAAAAATGGGACTTGAGATCCATGTATGGCAGAGAAATTATAAACTGGGAGTGCCAGGGAGAAAGCAAGACAAGAAGTGACCTTTCCGTGTTACAGAGCTACATGGTGATGTTTTTTCTTTTGTACTTGAAATTTACAGTTCATTTTTCCTCCTGCAAAATACAAATCAAAGATGGTTCTGCTGTACAGTTTAACTCCTGTTTCAAATAATAGAGAGCAAAATATAATTTGGTTCCAGAAAGTAAAGTAGTATTATGTTCAAAAAGAAGACTTTTTTTCCACCTGCATCATTCCTACAGCTGCTTGTTTGGCACATTTCTTATTCCAAAGTATCAAAAAAAGGAATAAAAATGGATGTTCCCCCACATTCTGTGACCTCTAGTGAATTCATGCCAGTTCAGCTGTCTTGTGGGTGTAGCAGTTGCTTGGCTTGTAATAATAGCTGGTGAGGAGAGTCCTTTGCAACTCCTGGACATTCTCACTATATAGTTACATCTCTGATTTGAGGCTTTTCCCCTTTAGCATTAGCACATGTTTTACAATGAGGAGGATGAGTAAGACTATAACACGGTCTCTTGTGGAAAGAAAACAATGAAATCTCTTGTTTAGTCCTCTTCCTTTGCATTGAGGTTCCTATTGGCCCGGGGATTTAATATTGGTCTACAAAGTTGGTAGCCATAGCTGCTGGAGGGGACTAAAGGCTGTCAAAATGTAGTTAAGCTTCCTCTTGGGAGAGCTTTTTCAGACCAGCGTACTTAGTCTTGTCTTAACTGTATTCTTGGAAGGAGCTCACTCAAACTTTCCTGAAATTAGTGCATTTGGCAAGAGGGAGGGAGGCAATGATGCACACAGGCAAGATGATTCTGTTGGCTGATGCCAACAGTCTATCTCTCCTCATTGGGAGGAAGGAAAAATATTTCCCCTCTTTTGAAATGTAAACACAGCTAGTTCCCTGGAGCTATCACTTGACATCTTGCAGGTTTGACATCTGCAAACTGCTTTAATTAATATTTGGGCTACCTCTCACAAGTGTATAGCACTTCCAATTTACAGAAGTGGAAAGCCTCTGGTTGATAAAACCATGTAATTGAGCCACCTTTTCTATCTGCTGCTGATTTAGTTCCCATACTATCACCAAGAAATGTCTGAGGGAAAAAAAAACCCATGATCATGTTTCTCAGAAGTATAATCACTTGAAATGTCTGACTTTCAGGGACAGTGGCATCAGGCTGAGAAAAGTTTCAGATGTTGACAGAAACAGAATGGATATTCTCTGGCATGCTTCTGCCATGCCTGGCCTGCAGAGATCCTGCAGGCAACATTTCCTGCACTTCAGAAGTTCTGTGCATGGCTCTATTAACTGAGTTGTAAGAACAGATGTGTGTTGTATAGCACTGCTCTCAACCTGTCCTTTTTCAAGGATGGGAGAGAGGGCATAAAAGAAATAATGTGGAAGGAAGAAAGAACAGAAGCCCAATTCAAATCTCATGAAAGTCTACAGGAATTTTTTTTTTGACAACTACATGGGAACTGAATTAAGTTGTTGGTGAGAAGCCATGTCCAAAAAACCTCCAGACTCGTATTCTTCAACTGCAGCAGATCTGTTGCATTTATTAGGAATAAAAGGCTAGCTTACAGCACATGGAAAATAGAAGGGATCAAGGTTATGAGAAAACCCCAACTTACTGATGTGGCATGGAAAAGTCCTACAAAATAAACTCAAATATACTAAAAATGTACCACCCCCACCACACCCCTCACCCCCAGAGCACAAAACCTTCCTGCATTCATAGTCACTGACTTCATCAGTTTCACAGCATTACTTTTCAATCAGCAAACATCATAAAAACAGGAAGGCAGATTTATGGCTGTTTATTAGCCAGCACCATTACTGTATTTACTGTAGTGTGAAAAAGGAAATCAGGGAATAGTGCTATAAATCTCGGTTGCTGCAACCCAGATGCATTTATTTACTTACTGGATACTTCACTAGTAGCTTAGCAGATGCCTGCTGGTTTACACATATATTTTGAGCATATCAGCAGAATGCTGTAGAGGGATAGGTGTTAAAATTCTGCTGGGGTCTGTGGGCACTGCTAGGAAGAAGCTAGTGAAATGTGTTCAGTTAAAGTAGCTGAAGTAGTTATTGAGGAAACACCAATGTGTTAACCAATTGCTGCATACATAAAGGGGGAATAATTATAAAAATATAAATATATAGACATGTATTAACATCAGGAAGGTAAATAATTGGCTATTAAATAATAGGAATAAAAGCAAAATGCCTGTCTCATGAAGATACTGTTCAAAGAACTGCAGTGTTCATAAATCTTACCTGAAGTCCTGAAGCTGTAATGTTCCTTTTGCTCTGTGGGATCAATGGTATCAGATATGAAGTTCTGTTTCCTGCAGGCCAGACCCAAAGGTTGTACTTAACTGTTGTAGATAGAATTGTAGCTTACCCAGAGATAGTGAGTCTACGTGACCTATTTCTATCTCCAGTCAGAAAAAGATGTTATCTGTGAGCATGGGTGTGTTCAGATGTGCATAAATGCACAAGTGTCGTCGTTGCAGAATGCTTTTATGCTGTTCTAAGCAAACTTGTTCTTTAAGATGAAGAACACAACAGCAAATATTGCATTGGCTAGGCCTATTTACATCTTCGTCATCTAGAAAAATCTAATTATTGAATGTGTTTGGGCCTCAAGTGTGTCTGAAAGGTCTATTTCATTTATCAAATTTTTAATAAAAACACAGCTTCTTTTATTCAGTTCAGATTTGTGGTCAAATGCAAAAGACTGGAATTAGATTTGTGTTTGAAGTCTAAATGTGTTTTTCCTAAGGAGAAATCGTGAATCCATTCAAAGCAATTGAAATATTTCCACTGATGTTTAGTGAACCAGGAAATAAGTTCATTGCAAAACCTAAAAGGGTGCAGCATCTCTATAAATCACTTTAGTTTTAATTGTTACTATTGGGTACTTTTTCTACTTCCTGTTGGCTCTTACTCTTAATGATGTTTTTAAAATTAACAGTAAAATGCAAAGAATATAAATTACAAATGAACAGTTTCAATGAGGCTGTTGATTGCAATGACTGAAATCTAATTAAGCAGTTTAAGATCTAAGTGATATTATTATTAAAGAATCATGTTAACAGAGCATTTGATCAGCCTCTTAATTTGTTTTTTTTTTTGTGAATTATGAGATAATGCAATTCCAAGTGACAAAAAGATCAGTTCTTCTTTCCTCTTATTTAGGGAAAACTAATATGCTATATTTAAACTGAAATGAATTGATAGTGCTTTTGTTTCCATGAGACTTCTATGTTGGCATCTTTAACTGATTAATGTAAATACTAGTACTAACTACTTTTTTATTTTGCTATGACACTGTATGAAGTACTCTTACAGCAGGAACAGAAATGTGTGCAGATGGATATATGCAGATACAGGTACATTTTTACATAGATATGCTAATTTGTTATGGTGACAAGCTTATTACCACTAGCCAGCAAAAGTTTGTGTTCTACACTACTTTTTTTTTGCCTGTGAGATCACTGTAAGTATCTAATTTGCATGCATATATTTTGTTTTGAAATAGAGTGCAGTGTGTGTTTAAACCAATGGGAGTCTATTAGGATGCACATTTATTACTTAATTTACAAGTACAGTTTGTACAAAAGTACGAACAGATTGAATTGCTTCCTTTGTGATGCAGCTAAGTAGCAGTCATGGGGACAGATAAATATATCCCTTATTTTTGGGGTCTGTGCTTGGTGACTCTGAGTCGGTCCTGGTATGGTCCTAATTAACATTTATACTACTTCTCACTCTCTGAATTCCATCAGTCCTATCCTGCTCAGCTGTCAAGTACTAGCTGAGCATCACCTACAGAGTCACTACCCAATTCAGTGTATCTGGGCTAATCATGTTATGCTTTCTTCTTTGTTGTACACAGTTGTCTGTCTTAGACTTCCCTAATTTCACTGTAAATGTATTTCTATAAGCAATCTTTCCAGCACCTCAGTGCCTTCTCCCCTTGCTGTGGATGCTGAATTGCCCCTTTTAAAGTTTAATGGTGTTTCTGAATTATGTCTGTGTCCAATGTTTGTGTGAATGTAAGTCTTGTCCCAGCTGGTACAGAGGGGTTGAAGGCATGTTGGAGGACCCCAAGCATGAGTATGCAATTGAAGGCACAGAAAAGGCTCATTCTAAATACAAGTGGATGTCAAGAATTAGTGAAATACTGTATTTTTGTATTGGGTTGCTTTCATTTTTACTCTGTATCTCCAAGTTTATTCCTTGGTCAATGTGAAAGAAAATCAGGCAGGATTTCAGTCCATTAACATTTTCATAGGATAACTGTTCGGCAGGCAGCGCAGTGAAATAAATTAACAGTTGGTTTCAAGCAAACTAAGTACCCTGGGGAAATGGGCAAAATTCCAGGGTGACGACCCTGTTTCCAGGTTATACATGTTGTTCCTTGGTTGCTGCTCCACTGCCCCTGCTTTGGATGAGAGGACCAGATGACCCATGGCATTGCTTTTACCCTGTCTACCCCTCACTGCCTCTCTCCTATAGACATACCTGGGATTCTTGAATCGGCTCCTGGAATCCTCTTGATAAAGGGCTCTAGTTCTGCTGCCACCTATGCCCTCCCAGTTTGTGGACAACCAGTCATTGTAATTTAATTGAAATACTGTTTCAAGGAGTTACTTTAATAAATGTTCCCAGGCACACATTTTTAAACTTCCAAAACTGAAAGAAACAGTGGGAACGAATCCTGGTGGAGACCGAGGTAGGACACACTTAAAACACGGAGAAGGATTGAGGTTGCCAAGCAGTGCAGAGGAAAGAGAAAGTCATGAAACAGAAAATGACACAATGAAAGGAAGCGTGACTGGTTGATTCACTCTTTTGCTGTGTTTGTGTGTTAGGACTCTGTGCCATAACCAAACCCTTATGCCTAGCTCTCTAGCCTCTTAAATTTGTTGTGCATATTTTCCTCTGGTTCGTTCTGCATCATTCCTTGAAGACAGTCGCTAATGAGCCAAAATGTGCTGCATTGTTTTTGAATAGATTCTTGGTTTCCTTTTTATGTCTAGAAGAATGGAAAATTAATTTTGCTCTTGAACTGGTTCAAAATCTTCCTCCCACACTGTGAAGGCTGGATGTGGTGTTGGAAGATAGTATTTTCTGGCTGCAAACATCAAAGTGAGATCCAAAGGGCAAGCATCTTTAAATGTTTAACTGCTTATAATCTGGTCTATAAAACTGACTGGGTGTTTATGGAAGACAGCATTGCTACTTTATGCTATTGATCTAACAGATGCAGTTAATCCTGTATTTTGAGAATATAAAAATGTGAAGAAGTAATTCTGCATAGATAAAAAGAAATACTCAACTCAGCAAAGTGCTTTTAAATGTTGATGTCTCAGCAGCCTTGCTATCTGTCATTAGCATCTTTTTTCTTTATATCTTAAATTTAATCAATACTTTTTTTGAGGTTATGGTCAAGTAGCATAACACACGTTATGAATTCTGTTTGCATGTGGTATATTTTGTGTTCTCTGAAGGCTCTGTGTCTAATGGGTCATCCAGCAGCCAGGAATTAGTAACTACTGTGAGACCTTGGCTTAAATTTAGAGGAGATTGACCGTTTTTGGTGATTGACCATTTTTTGGTTTAAGATTTAAGCTTTAAACTAGATGTACTTCTAAAGATATTCAGTGTTCCCTGGTCAGAACCGAGTTCTTTCCAGTAATCTGGCAACCAGTGAGACCCCAAATTAACTTTTTCACTGGAAATCACAATCCCAGAATAATTTTAAAGCTTACTGTTTCTGAAACACCTTGAGATTAAGTTCAGGTGGAGTAGAAGATGAATTGTTTTATTAGTATGTATAATGACATGTTGATAGAAAGATACCTCCTGCATTGTGATTTCAAATATTAAATGATGATTATCCAGAGCTCCAAGGCACTGATTCTTTGAAAGGGCTTTCAGTATTGTGGGAGTAGAATGACAGGAGGCTGATGGCTGCTCGTTAGTACTAAGCTACTAATTATACTTTTTTTTTTATTCTTGACAAATAGTATAAATTAACTCCTGTGAAAGAAGGGGCCATCCTTAAAATTTGGGGCCAATGGAGAGCCTGGTCAAGGAGGAACTTGCTGTATCATGCTCCCTGCCTTTCCTTACTTGAGCATGTCCCATCTTCAGAGACACATTCCACCTCTCTTCCAGCAGCCCATGGGTGGGAGGCTATTGTGTATGCACCGTATGCAGACTGTGGGAGACCAGGATAGGATGTAATTAGGTAAGATAAGCAATGTGTGAGAAGGAGGAACAAAAATCACCTTTGTTTATTGCTTATACAGACAACATATGATGCACCCACTCGTGAAAAAAATCATAAAAATCTATACTTACAGAGTCCTGGGGCAATGCTGTAACTCTTTCCACCCTTCTGTATGTCTTATTTCAACTGACTTTATCTCAGAGATCACAGGTAAAATAATTTGTACAAGAAAAGAACAAGCCCCAATATGACTATAATGCAGCTTGAACTTTTAATTTATGTTTTTACAAAAGTATCAGTGAGCTACACAATCCCTCTTCATTTTTCTCCCCTCAAAAGGTCAGATACCACTTTCTCTTCATTATGTTCTTTGGCTTTTATGCAAGCAGATTCTGCTTCAAAATTCTTATGTATCGCTCGTACATCTGTAGGGCAAAACATCTCTCCTAGGCATCTATCACTCGCTTGCAGCTGACACGTAGTCATAAAGGTGACCTATTTCATATTAACAATCAATTTCCTTTCATTGTCACCACCAGGATATGTTCTACCATTTCACTTTCCTTGTCAGAAGTGTAGACATAGGGGTCAGACTGAAGATTCTTTGAAGGTAAAAGGATGATTGTTTGATTCTATGCATCACTGAATTCTGTCAATTTTATTTTAATGCTGAGGAAAAATAGGCAAACATTGCTTTCTGACAGAGAATAAGAGAACACAGTCATACTTAAGTGTCAAACTTTGTATACAACCTTGGTGAAATTGTTTCCATAATGCAAAGAGCGTTATATGAATCTCATAAATTTCAAGGCATAACAGCTTGTTATTGGAGTTCTTTGTGAGATTTCAGTGCTTTGTGTCTTTTATATTACTTGAATTATGGTGTTGAATTGCGCAAAAATTAATAATAAAAAAAAAATCCACCTTAAAAAGAGATACACTCCTGTGTGTTACAGAAGCCTGTGTTATGCAGAAGAAATAGTATGCATAAACCTACCATGTTCCTGACATCTATTTGAATTGTTGAGCAAAACAGTCTGTGTTCACATTTTAGGAGACACAATAATTCACCAAAAGGTGCAATCTGTCTTTGGAGAACCCACAGATTTGTCACTGAATTTCATTATCAATATGAGGCATTTTTGTGTGGAAAAAAAAAAAGTGCCTCGAAGAGAACTATCTGTAAGAAGAGGAGGATAATCTCCAGAATAAAGATGCTTCTCAATGGTACAGAGTCCTCAGCTGCTGATCAGATTTAGCTGTAGTGTGTATTGGATTAGAATTTATTTTTGTTTGGGGATTTTAAATTTCTCTTGAAGTAGTTGAGAATATTTTTTTTTACTTATTCTAGATTTATTTTAACACAGATGATGTAGAAAATCAGTCCACCATAATGTTTGCCCAGTTTGAACCTCTTATTTTCCTTCTACTTTATTCTCTGTAGATATACTCCACATTACCTTGTGCATGTTTATTGCTCTCGCAGCAAAATGGTGCTCAGTTTAATGTGGTTACCTGGGGTGTAAGAAATCCAGTCGGGGCACTGGAATAATAAATATTCTTTTTCAAAGAAACGTGGAAACAGAAAGTCCTGTTGCTAGAACAGCAAAAAATTCCCTGAGAAAAATCTCGGACAGAGGAATTTCAGGGCTTGGGAAATACACTTCCCCTTCTTCACCTCTGCTCGTTGTGTAGCAGTCTGCCATGATTACTCGAGCTGTGTGCTGCCTCTGTGATTCCTTCCACACTGTTCCACGGGACTACTCAGAGGCTAATGCACCATTCAGCTTGAGTTAGCACACCAGAAACTGGTCTTAAAGAGAAATATTATTCTTGGGTTTGACAGTCTTCTTGCAGGAAAATCTGAATTAGAAACTTGTAAAGTAATCTTTAATGTTGCAAAGTGTAAAAAATTGTCAGTGCTGCCTTCCTCTGACAGTATTTGAGACACAGTTACTAACATGCTGGGCCTGAAGTATCATGCTCTTGGCTTGTAGTGCTTTTTAGCTTTGACCCTGAGAAGATCTCCAAAATCACTTCTAGTTCCATGAATTCATCTTAAAATGATGGAAAAACCAAACGGTGTTGCAAAGGACAGTACATTTGAGAGACAAAACAAAAGATGAACAGAGCTGCTAGAAGCCACAAAAGGGCCACAGAAGTGTTTAATCAGTAATGAGGTGAGGAAAAAATGCCTAACATTGTCAACTTTCTGAAATCAAAATCAAGGGAAGAAAATAATTCTAAACGTGGAAGATGCATTTAGGAGTCTTTTTAGGCCACCTGCAGATATTCTGAACTTTCTAGATCTCATGTGAAGATAGTCACCTGAAGAGCTGGGAGAACCAGAACACCTTGCATTTATTTCTCCACTTGCATTACTGTACATCTGGGGCTTTTAACTGACAAAAAGCTTACTGGTGTTTCTGGCCTGAAGACCTCAGAGCAAACACCATCTTGTGTGAATTAGTAACTTTATATATGAAATCAAAATTTATATGCTCCAGGAGACTGAGAATTATTTCTGAAGAATAAGTTTCTGCAAAATGATTTTGAGTTTCTGTTGAACTTTAATTAGCATTTTCTTGCACTGCTAACAGACACAACAGAACTATCTCAAATTGCACTAGACTAGTGAATTTTAGCAGTGAGAGACTGCTGCTGTCTGAATCAAGAACCGTCAGCTACCTGGGCACCCAGTTCTGAAGAGTTTGTGCTTGTGCCTGAGAGCTGCTTTATGTTCTCATGGGACAGTGTGGAGAGACTGAAGGGGACTGTGGCCTTCTGAGGAAGGTTCTCATCCTTTGTGCCGTACGCTAACCACGTACCTGCAGAGAATGAAAGCAGATTAATAGGACATAGGGATGAAAAGAAAAAAATCAGGTCAGGGTGAAAGTGGTTTGTGTTTGCCAGAGCTAGTCCATGTGTAGTGGTACGTTTTATATTTGCTGTGGGTTACAGGCCTTTCTTCTAGAGACAAAATAATTGTTAATTCTTCTCAAAATTAAAATGTTCCTGGTGAATACATCTCGCATTTCAGTGTTTTCCAGCTATGAGAAATGTGGAACTTCAATGGTTGGCTGAAGTCCTTCTTCTAAAAGGCAAAATAAATCATGGTCATTCTTTTAACGTATTCATTGAAGAATTAGGACAACTCTAGCAAAAAGTGGTGCTGAATCATATATATTTTCCTGTGGTTTAAATATACAAAATGGGAATCTTTCACCATGATTTACAGTCAAATGAAGTGGACAGTTAATAGGTACTTGTAAATGCTCTTCTTTCCACAGCCCTTGAAAAGGGTAAAGCTAGTAATTTAAACTTTATCTGTGCTATAAATCTTAGAAAGGAAGCAAAAAGGCTGAGGAATAGAACACTTCTTATCTCATGAAAAGGCGTTCTGTACTGATCTCACATAGGTGTAAATGTCTGCACGCTTCATAGGCTACTCTGTTTCCATTTTGTGCCTTGATATTTTAGTGGCCAATGTGAAATTCAGACAAGTGTTAATGTGAATTAAGTATGAAATTATGAGCTGAAAGCAGCTACTTGAAAGTGCATTCAGAGTTTATCACCAAGTACTTGATTCTCAGAATAGAAAGTATTACCAGTTGTCCTTCAGCTCCAGATACTGTGGAAACACTGTGGTGTGCTTTGGATGATGTTTTTAGGGAAACACTCTTGCATATCCTGATGTGGCTATTGCAAAACCATGAAAGAGAGAAAGAAATAGTTTTCCACTTGTTCATCTGTTTGATCTTGCTCAGACCATAGTTTATCTGCATTGCAGAACTAAGCCTATGACATTGGAGCATTATTTACGGTCCGGGCTCGCTCCTGCATGCATGAGAGCAAGCGATTCGCTCTGGGCGAAAAGATGTAGAAGGTTCTTCTCCTCAGTCTATGCAGGAAGGAAATTGAGGAGGAGGGCAAAGCTCTGAGCTACTGATTGTTCTGTACAGATCGTGAGGAAGCTACAGGTCTTCTCCTCAGAAGGTACTACCATGTGGGATAACAGAGAGACAGCTGTGGTCTTCATCTTCTCCTCCTTCAGACAGTGACACTTTATGCTTGGGAAGAAACCAGTGAAAGGAGCACTAAGTAGCTGAGCAATGTTAGTGATACAGGAGTTGAATGGTAATTTCTATTCATAATTATTTTGATAATTGAGATACAATTCAGGGTAGATGTTCCAAGTAAATATGAACATAGACTCAAACCAAGAGGCATAACAGTGTGCTTGTACTTGAGGACACTTGGACAGCTGAAGGTAGATTGTCACCCTCATTTCTTACAGGTGGTGAATGTTTTTACCTTGTTACCAGAAAAACAGCAAAGGGAAAAAGAAGCTTAAGTTTCCTTTATATATACACTGAATCATCTTTAGAAGTTTAAAGATATGAAAACTTAAGCATCTGTCCTGGTTTGAGGATCAGAACTGAAGGCATCACATTGTCCTGCCTATCTCAGCAGATGGCAAGAGCTGCTTAGCAACTGATCAGAGTGGTGCCTGAGGGAGGGAGACCTGGATGAACGAGCCTGTGAGTGGAGGAGCTGACATCCATTGAGAATGAAACTACAAGTATTACAACTTTTGTGGTTTTCTTTGCAGATGCCACAGAGACCACAGAGTAATACCCACTACATTGTAATTCTGATACCATTAAGATCCTTCATGGTGTTGTGTTTGTGACTCAGTTTTACATGTAACCTTTCTGATGGCTTTGATAATTTGCAGAATAACATTGTGCTACAAAAGGAGGTGTCAACCAGGCACAAGGAGAGAAGTCTCTGTATGTTGCATTATACCTAAAGGACTGACACACAAAAGCATTTGGAATGTGTTTGTTTTTTTTTTGTTGTTTTTTTTTTTCAATATTCTTTCTCTTAAGCCACCCACTTCATTACTTTAGGCTCTGCAGGTCACTTCAAAGACACCACATGCTAAGGTGGTGTGCAGTCATCTATCACAGCTATCAGGTATGCAGTTGGCCAACAATTTTAAACCTTTTAAAATTCTGTAAAATCTGGGAGAACCTTGTTATCTGAAAGCTGCACGCACGCGATGTGAAGGCATCTTCAGAAACAAACTGGCTCATACCTTGGAATGCTTCACCTTTACTCCATCAAAGCTCCCACTGAGGTCAGAAGCAGGTGAGCAGTTAGTATGTTGTCTCATTAGTTTCTAGATGGATCTGTATCTGGTTTAAACACACAATTAATATTACACTCTGGTAGTTTACAGAGCTGCAAATGAATATACTTTCAAAATCCGTGACTAAGGATCTGCTTTCAGTGTGTGTTCAAAAACAAACAGATGTCTACTATATTTTTGTTGTGGAGAAGCTTAGGGATATGTAGTTCTTCTAATTGTTCCATTCACAGTGTTAGTTTATACTTGAATAACTCTTAGTGGATTTCCATGTTCTAGCAGTGTTCATGAAGACAGGTGATTTGTCCTGGTCTCTATCACCCCAGAGTAAGACTGGCATAGCTGACTGTTGGCTGAGTAACAACCCTGCTGAGGAACGATTGCATACACTCGGTACTTATGGATGGGGGCATTCAGCTGTTGTGAACAACTAAGATGGGATTCTTCAACATGTATTCCTTGTTTAACTGAAGATGTATCTCAATGCCTCATTATTAGGGTTCAATCAAACAATTCTGGGTAATTTAATTCATTGTCTTTTTCTCTTATTCATTCTGTCTTATTCTTTCTTCACCTTCAGGAAAGTCTCCAAAGTGTTCAGAGTGTGAATTTGCTGTCTCAGCTGTCTTTGCTCTTTCCTGATGCTTTGTGCTCTGAACTGGGTCACATGCAGTTTTGCAGTGGTACAATAATAGTCCTTTTCTGTAGAGCAGTTCCTCATCTTGCTCCCTCTGTATCTTTTGGTCTATGACTACAAATAGAGGATGCACTAAAAGGAAGGCAAGATTCCTTTCTTTATCTGTGGATTTCAAGAAGGAACATTTTGCCAAAATCTGCAAAACCATTGCTTTGTGTTCCCTTGTTCAGAAGAATTTAAGCAGAAACTTATCTCCAAAAACCAGATATGACTCACTCATCATATCATGTTTTCTGTGTCAGTGGAGAAACTGGTGGTAAATGATGCTTCAACCTCAGTTACTGTACAAATACTGTTGCTAACCCTGAAGAACAAACTTTTCCTGTGGCAGATAAAAGTTTTGAAGTTTATGATGATAGTGAGCAGACAGCATATCAGATGAAGCTACAAATAAATGTATTGTGATGGCTGTGTCCATCTAGTCCCATACACCTCTGACAGCAGCCAGTCCTGAATGACAGACTTGTAAGGAACCCTGACAGAGGACACTCCTGGAATTACATGTATAAAGTGACTACCTGCCCTAACTTCAGGCATATAGGGGCTAGTTTATACCTTCAAGAAGGAATTTTTTATCTGTGATTTTCCTTTAGAAAAACTGAGGGAGTGAGATCTAGCAGAGTTGAAAAGCTTGTACTTGAATCTTTCTAAGGTATTGAAGAGAGGTGTGTGAACACTGCAAATGTCAGTGGGATATCAAAAATCATAAAAATTATGGAAAACCAGCAGTGTTTCTGAGGAGTCTGACTACTGCCTTACTTGGTTATTGCAAGGAACAGACTGAAGAACCAGATGATGTGTGTCAGAAAAAGTAAGGCCCTCATTGCTTCACAAAATGAATCTGATTTTGCTGATTTTCTTCTGAAAGAGAAACTATTGCAAAATATGTCCAGAATAGACTGCTCCTCTAAAAGTCTGGGTACACTCCAGGATCAGACTCAGCAATGTCAGCATGCTAAAAGAGAGACTTTTCTCGGGAAGCTGAGAAATGAGGAATTATAGAAATCTCATGAGGTAAGCCAGTCTATGAGAAACTCAAAGCTATCAAAACTGAAGATGGTCAGCTAAGTTGTGTGAAGTTTTAGTCAAATGCTAAATTGTGATAATTTAAAAATCTTTGAGGTGAGACAAATAAACTGCCTTTTGCTGAACATGTGACCAATATCATCATACCTGTTAGCCAAGAGATACTACATGATGGCAAAAGTCAGTCTCTTAACGACACAAATAATAAGCTGTCATAGCCAGTCTGTGGTTATAGAACTGGTAGGGTAGCTTTCCAGCTTCTGCTTTCATCTTGTGAAAATGTGAAGGGTTGAGGATCTAGCCAAGGACTGGTATAGAAAAGATGTGCAGCCTTTTAGCATGGTCTGCGTGTTTTACAGTTCAGAACTGCCCAGTGATACCCAGCCTGCAGTGCTGGTGGCTGCAGCTGCACACATAGCATTGAATGCATTTCTTTATGTTGCCTTCGGGTGAAACCTCTTTTTTTTCAGTCATGTCTTTAAAAGAGTGCCCTTTGAAGTCGTCTTTTTCTTTGAGTAAAGGATAATAAGATTTCTTTCTTCTACCTTCAAAAATTAACTTTAAACAATATTTCAGAAATGGGGAAAACTCCCTACCTCCTTGCTTACAGTGAATGTTTTCTTGAGGGATCAGATGTATAGAAGCTTTTACAACATGCACGAAACAACTTATGACAGAATCACAAGCTGCCCTGGGCCATCGCGGCAGCTGGCAGAGTGAGTCATTGCTTCTGGCCTGTAATGCAGCCCTTGCGTGTCTGGGAAATAATGCCCAGCCAAGTGTGATTGCAAGCTATTATTAAGGCTTTATTTGTGAAATTGGTGTAGTTGAGGTCAAACATCTTTCTCTGTATTTTCGTGCAGTGCTTTTAGACAGCTTTCAATAATGATTCCATTATACCCCTACTACAAATATATTTTATCTCATACAAATTGCTGGTTAATTACTGAGTTGGTTTTCACATCTGATTCTGTGTTTGAGTGAGATAGTATGACACAGAGCCAGAAGCATCACTGACTGTAGAAGAAATGGGGAGTTTGAGCCTTAAACTGAAAGTGAGTACAGGAAATTCTGAAACAGATGAATGCAGCCCGGGAGTTACTGTACATACTGACAATGTGCCACCTAGGAAGTGAAATTATTTAGGATCAGTGGTTTATTGCACAACTCCAGGCAACGTGTTGCGTTGTGTTTGCTTCCTTAAGATGCTTTAGGTAAATTTTATGTGGGAAGGAGGTAGAGGATGATTTTATTTGCAATATCAACCAATTCAGAAATACTCTCTGACATATGGGCCATATGTCTTGACATAGCCAATAACCCAGAACACAATAGAAATTTTTTTTTTTTTTTTTTAAACCTTTAAAAGNTTTTTGTTAAACCTTGAAAAGAAACAGACTGAACTGTATTGGAGATGTTCCATCTTGGGCTAGAGTTTGGAACAAGTAGTACTTTGACAAGTTATTTTTGGAAAGAGAATGAATTTAAAAGAGTTGCCCTTGATGATTTTGAGGCTATTAGCATGTCAGGCTACCCACGTCTTCTCCTTTCTGGTACTAAACACAGAAAGAGAGGAACGCAGATCCCTGTATAGTCAGTTGGGAAAAGCAGACTCATATTTTAGGGTTTCTAACCTAACAAGTGGAGCTTCAAAAAAGTAATTCAGGAAACCTGGAGTCCCAACTTTGTACCCTAATGCAATAACTCAAATTAGACAATATAGTTATCCTCTTAAATGATCTTAGGTTAACGCCTGCATCGTCATTCTTCCCTTTCATCCTTGTCCTTCCTGTAGAACTCATTTGTCATGCACATAAACATTGTACTTGGGGAAAATACACTGTTGTCTGAGGAAATGTAGTATCCTTTCTGCCTTTTTGTTTCCCAGAAACACAGTACACTGAAGCTTGTGAAAAGCTTTCTTCATAGAAGCATGTGTTACATAGGCAGAAGCCCTTTTAGCCTTGCTGGATCCCCCCATATTCTGTATGGATTTTATGCTTTGGGTATTCCACTGAAGGAATGGTGGCAGAGAAGCAATGATGAAAATGTATGGATTATTTGAAGTTGGTTTTTGTTTATGCCATAATAAAGCTATTTGACCTTGGAGACAAAGGTACATGCAGAAACTTGTGTGTACTTATTTCTCTGTACCTAGAACCCGCTTGAAAATCTTCCCAGTAACAAAGCCCTCTGTGAAGCCTAAAATATAATGTATGCTAATTTTCAAGCATTAATTCTTGTATAGACAGAATTTCAAGTCCAAGTGGATAATCTGATGTGGTTAAAAGATGAACATTTCCTTAGAAGTCACAGATAATGTGTATGTTGGCCTGCAAAAGCTGTTTCTCAGTGAGCTACAACACTTGTGAGCCTTTTGGGATCGTGCATGTTTTCTAGAAGGCAGTCAGTTCTGCTTGAGGTACTGTGTTTGTACTTAAAGGTTGGCTGGTGCTACCACACGAGTGGAAGAGCCATGCCAAAGATATGAATATATTATGCATTTTCTTCTAAGCATGCTTTTTAAAAAGATAAATATTTTGCATTATATGCCAATAGGTTTCTAAATGGAAAACTGAGGCCTGTGGTGTTCCTGCAGCTATCATTATGTTATGCAGCACTTTGTCCTCTACAGTGTTTTATATCTGTATCTATCTGTTTCTATCTCTACAACCCCTGTGAGACAGAGAGGACCTGTCACCTCTGTTTTAGAGCTCTAGAGATGAGACACAGAAGCATGTACACTGAGCAATACTGACTAGATTTCTACTTTCAGTTCTGAGTTCTCCAAGGGAGTTTTAGACATTCTCTTTCCAGCTCTCCTTCTGTTTGGTAGCCCAAAGCTATCGTGATGAAATTGGACTGGAAACAAAATCCCATCTTCCCCTAGACTTGAAGCTGATACACCAGACTATGAAGAGAGGTGGGTGAGGTGGTATTCTTACTTTGAGTGGTTTCTTAAGGTCAAGAGCAGAGAGCAGGGAACAGTGATATTTTAAAGCATCCTTAGGATTACTGTCAGGATACTGCATCTGAGCTGTCTCTCCAGTCGTTCTTATTTTTACTCTTTTACTGCAGAGGGAACCTGCACTCTGGGTACTGGCTCTTAGTTGGTACTAGTTAGGAGAAAAAATTCACTCCTTTCTTCCCTGTTTAAATACCATAGTACCTCATGTAGCTGGTCCTAATAGATGTATTTCAGTCACAGAGGCTATCTGGGGAATGTTGGGATTTGGATCCTTGGGATTGGTCTTCCAGACACTCAAATTGACAGCCTAAAGCCTGACAATTCTCAGCTCATTGGGACTTAAATGGACATTGTCTTTAAAGCTAATAGGAATGTGACTGAAATTTCTGTTGAGTGTGAATTCTTACTGTTACAAAAATGTTGGTAAGTCTCTTTCCATAAAAGAACTGGACAGTTGTAGCAAGGCACTAGCAAACATTTTGGAGAAGTATGTTATGATAGTAACCTTGTACAGAAATACTGATTTACAGTACTTAACAATATTACCTGCCAGAGAAAACTTGGCAAGCCTTCTAATTTGGTCAGTGAACATTGCTAAGGAGAAAAATAATTTGTGAGAAATTCATAGCTCAGCAGAAAGTACTCTTGGTCCTTCAGCAGTGTACTCTGGCAGGGAAATACTCAAGTAAATTGAGCATTTTGTATTTACAAGACGAAAGGGACTTGTTCTCTTACAGTCCTAGTAATCATATCTTGTTTACTTTTTCCCATATCATTGCTTAGGTGATCTTGTAAAATTATAAAGACAACTTCTGTATCATTCAAACTGTTTTCTTTAGCTCTGCTTTACATTGTTGTAACTTATGAAAGAAATAGGCTCTCAGCATTTGCTAGGCAAAGCTGGCATCAGTGTCAATTCTCTTAGCCCCTTGAGAGCTCCTGGAAGTAAGGTTTTTCATTTTGTTGGTGAGAAATAAGTAGAGAAATATAAATTCTTACCTCTGCATAAATCCATTTCGTGCCAAAATGGATCATTCCAGCAGAATTGTTCTTAAATGACTAAATTGTTCTTCAATGATTCTAAGCAAAATCCCTAAGGTCACACGATAAGGATGTGATGGCTTCAGTGCAATGCAGTTAATGAAAGTAATGGAGAAGCACAAGTCACAGCTGGCATTACCATGCCTAAGGCTTCCAAAATCCTTAACTTTTATTAACCCTTTCAATTTTAAATTTTTATAGCCTGTTCTGGAGAGATTCAAACCTGTAATGAAATCCTGGTTTCCTCCTCAGTTGGTGTTCATCACCTTTCCTCCAGCAGTAGCACTTCTTCCTGGCTTTGGCCGAGTTGTATATATTTTGTTTGGAAAGCTTTTTGTTTGGCTCCTGATTGTGTCTGATGTGCATAAGTTGCATTCTCTCACCTTAATTCTTTTCCAGCAGTGTTGAATCTACTGCAAAGAGTGCTTCATAGTGAAGAATGCCTATTATGTTAAAGTAATTCCTTACTGGCTTCTCTTGGAGATAAACATATGGATAGAGAAAGGGGGCTCTTTGTAGGAGGCTAATTAAAAGTTCACAGGCTAAACTGTTTTCTGGAGTAACTCTACTGAACTCTGTTGAAGTAAGAGTAGATGAAAATTTGGCCTTCCTTCATGAGAACCTTAAGTTGCTTAAAGTCTGAACTGTGCAAGCAGCACGAAGATAACTCTGTGGGATGAAGATCTTATTTAAAAAAAGGCAGATTGTGACCTACCCAGCCCTTTGTGTTCCAGTTTTGGCAGTATTTGCAGTTACAAACCTTAATGCTGAACTTAAGTCCTTTGAAAAACCATCAGACTGCTGCCTCAGAACTGTTAGCAAAAAAGAACATCTAAGTTACACCAGTCTTCTGTAGAGAGGGATAATTTGCCTTAAACAGACCCCTTGTGATGTCTGAAAACAGAAGAAACCTCAAACAACAACACAAAAAACCTAATAGCCAGAACACATTGTTCAGGGAAGAGGTTTTTCTATCCATACTAAATACTTCAGCCAGCACTGTACTCAAGATTGGGGTTTTTTTGAGTTTTCAATGTCTTTATACCCACAGAATTATCATGCACTAATGCAACATGGAAGTTGTTGTTTCAAAAGCAGTGCCCAACTCCAGATTCATCGTGTGGACTTTTGGAGTTAGAAAAATAGTACTGGATTATTTATTTATATAGCACCCATAAATTTGCAGGTTGCTTTACACTCCAGAAATAAATTCCAGTCTCTGGAAGGATAGTGCCACAATGAATTTTGGCTGCTAGTTTTAAATTAGAAAAAAAGCTGTAATAAATTCCAAGAATTAAAAAAAAATAAATAAATCTCATAACCAATCTATTCCATCCTCTGTATTTTAAATATTTCTTCAGTGAATTGATTTCATTTCCAGCCTAAATAAAATTTAGAGAAGAATTGCCCCAATATCTCCTAAAAAAGAATTAAACTAGCACGCTGGAAGCATAGAACTCAACCATCTGTTGCTGGGTTGTTGAATTGATGTCAGACTCAGCAGCATTTAAAAGAGTGACGTACAGCGCAGTCTACAGAGCAGGGCAGATATTTTTGGTAACATCTGGATGCTTTCCATCAACTGTACAAACAAGGATTTGGGGAAGAACAAACTCTGAATCGTATGTGCTTAGAATATATGCAAAACCAGACAAAACCCCCCTGGTGTTTGCTCCAAAGGTTACGTATTTCATTCTCTTCCAAAGGCCCACTCTTTGAGGAGGCAGACAGTTGTAACAGGATGTGTAATTTCTTCCTCAATTCTCATTTCTGTTGCACATTTTCTTACTGAGTCTGACTAAGGCGGCCAACCCCACACATCTTTTCCTTGGGTGACTAAGTCACTTTGGGCTTGGCAACTTGTCCCCGACATCAATGATCAGCACCCCTGCTGCCTGCCATGTCAAATGTTTACAGTCTATGGTTAAAGCTCAAGTAAGGAGAAAGCAAAGATGAAGCACCGCTGAATGAAGTTTGGAGACTTGGCATTAAAGTATACAATAGACATAGTTAATCTTCTTGCAGTGGGCACTTGCTAAAAATTTCCTGTTCCAGAGGGATTAGTAGTAGTTCTGTGCTCACTTTATTTGTGTAAGTGACAAAATTCCAACAATTTCATTGGAGACATCTGAAATAAGATTTTTCTTAGTTTAAAAATTGTACTGTGGGGTGGATGAGGGTCGTGTGCTCTTGTTCATCTCTTTCCCAGCAGCATTATATTGGTCATAGTCCCTGTAAGAAAGCAAACCAGAAATAGGGAATTGGTCCAAGGCTCTGAACAGGGCCAGTCTAATACCCCCTCCACTCTGAATCGTTCTTTAGTCTCTTCTTGGAAGTGTTGCTGCTTTGCTGATGTTTTGTGCTGGTATAAAAAAATAATGATAAAAATTATATGAATCAGGAATAAAACATTGTGTCAGTCAAATTAGGTTCTGAACAGTTGGTAGGAAGAACTAGTATTTTTTATTTTTTTTTGTGATGATCTAAGCAGTAAGATACTGAGAGAATGATGGACTTCAAAGGGCTGATCTGTGTTGCCTCATTCTGCATTCTCTGGACAACAAAAATCAGAAGGAAGAAATTGTTCAGCTTTCAAAACCTGTTGACATCAATAGCATTGGAGTCAGTAGTGAATGTTGTTGCTTGTAAAGCTACTATTTGTGATTTTAAGAGTGGCAAGGTGTTAAATTTAAAATGCCTTGGACTTCATGTAAAGATAGCTATTAAATTGAACAGGTATATGCATCCTGAAAGCACTTTGTGTTTCCAGAAACATACTCTCTTCTTTTTCCTTTTCTTTTTTTTCTTTTTTTTTTTTTTAAATTGCTTTGATCAATTTTCTTTGCTTGTAACCCAGACTCTACTCCTGGCAAAGCATGTGCTAAAATGGACACACATGAGCAACTGTATAGACTTCAGTGACATTATTCACATCCATGCTGTCACCTGTATCAGTAAGGTCTATTGGAATGACCTTTATTTCATGTGCTATCCATGCAATCAGTTAGTTCAGGAAAGTTAAAAAAACAACAACAAAAATAAACAACACCCCCCCACACACAACCAACCAACAAAGAACCAACACAACTCTTACAGCCCTTAAGTAATGGAAATAAATCATATTTGCCACTTATTTATGTATCTGTACAGCTATGCTTGTGCCTGCAATTATTTGGGATGTAAATGGGGCCAAGATTAAGCCCAGACTGTTCCCAGTTGAAAGAGGATATTGCTTCTGATCTGCGGATAATGGATTTCCTCTTCCTGTATCGATTTTGTCATTTAGTTCATAATCCTTTCTTGTGACCTTTTATCAGACATCAACATCTTAGGAAGGTGTATTGCAGCCTGGGTGCAGAAATGTGTTTTCCTCCGAGCTGCTACCTGGATGTGTCTGTTACAGTCTTTGTCATATGGCAATATAAATGTAGCTTGGCCACTTAATATAATGCAATTCAGTCAGCGACATTCCTTCTGCATTCTTGGCATCCTTTGCCCCAAATGGGGTTGGTAGCCTGCTTCCTCACTTGAGAGAGCTCAGAGCTCAGTCACAGTGCACCCATCATCTGAAACCTTAAAATATCTTAAGCTTTGAATTCTATCACTTGCTTTCAAAGCTTCTGACAGGTGACTCCTCTCCCTCCCCAGTTCTCCTTCATTTTTTCTTGCTTCATCATTTCTGTCCTTCCTGTTGAGGTCTATCTATGCTAGCTTCATGGAAAATTGTGTTCTCTTTATTTACTCTTTGAACTCTGCTTATTCCTGTCCCCGACAGTCCCTAGGAAACGTTTCTCTGCCCGTGTGATTTAAATGCTCTATCTCTGTGAACTTGTATGATATTTGGGATAAGAGAGGATGCCTTATTAAAGTAAATTGCATTGTGTCTTTGGCTTCTGCTGAGCAAGCTTAACCTTCACTCTTCCTGCTTATCCTGACTCATACTCACATTATGTTGGGAGGGGCTATTTTTGTCCAGGGGTTCTCTGTCCTCATGCCATGTGATACAAGGAGGTGCCATCCTTCCAGGTGATAATTTCAAATAAGGCTAAAAAGAATCAAAATAATGATCACATTGATCATTGTTTTGTAAATGTATACCAAACTGCACAGAGCTGGCATAAGACAAGAAAAAACTATTACTATTGTACATTTCTTGTTATACAGTACTTCAGCGTGGCTTTGACTAAGATTTTGTCCTGTCTGTTTAGTCTTAATTTCCATTTTCCTTAAAAAAAAATAATTTGGAATGTAGTTCTGTCTGCACAGGATGCTTCCCTCTTTCTGACTAACTTCCAAGAGACAGCAGGCTATGCTCTATGGATCTCCCATTTGTACAGCATCAGTTTTGGATGACTAACTCATGTGGAGTTTTCTGGAAATATTACTTGTGTTTGCAAGGAATAGACTTTACAGCCTCAAGCCCAATCTCCAAATCAAAATTAAGTGGAGACCATTTGTTGCACTTGATAGCCACATTTCTCCACCTGGATTACAGTTTTGTTCTTTTCATTTCGTATGCACACCCAGCCAGCACCAGTGAAAAACCACACGTTTGCAAAAGGCAAACAGAACGTGATAATCAGTTCTATCTGCAAGAGTGGGTACAAAATGTTGGAACTTGGCAGAAAATTTAGCTCAAAATCTCTGAAAAGAAGATTGCTAATGTATTTCATTAAAAAGTAGAAAAAGGATGACTATGGAAAGGGACAGGGTTAAAAATGAAGCCATACACAGGGGTCATAATGAATTAAAGTATGTGTCTTCACTTAGCAAGTGTACAGTGACCTACTTACAGTGCCAGCAGAAATGTATAAGCACTCACAATGTGAAGTATGATCACTGTGTCCAGTGCTTCTGAAAAAATCAGACCTTCTGTTCATGCTCTGTACAAATTGTCCGAGTGAGAGAAGCCCGACTGCTTTTGGACCCCTGGAGCATGTGCAGGAGCATTGAGAGCAACTCATGTTGTCCACATGTCTGGATTTCCAAACGTCTGGCAACAGGGTTGGAGCTACAGCTTTGGTGTTGCTACAGCCAAGCGTTAAGAAAGCTAAGACAAATATTAAAGAATTTCAGTTTCCATGGGAAAAGAATATCCAGGAGAAACCTGGATACAGGAGAAACCCAGCTGTAGACTATCCCTACCACTTTAAATTGTACTATAGAATGGATATTGTCCCTAGAACTGAGATGCTTTCATCTTTGACAACTGTGTATGCTGAAAGCTTGCCTGGTGAGCAGAACATTATCGTACAACGAGCTTATTGACAGCAGTTATTTTCTGCAAGAAACACGGAGGGGTTTTTGTGACTATGCTCATTTTAGAGTATTTATTTAGTGTGATTCCATGGATCATCTCGTCAGTGCTTTTGACTTTCAGAAAAAAAAAAACCCAAACCAACCCTGCAACCCTTTAAAAAAGGAAACTTGTTATATTTAGAAATATTTTCAACTTCAATACAAATTTTCATTTGAAACTGGGTTCTGTTCATTGCTATAAACAACATATTGATGGGAAGACAGGAAACCACAGACTAACACAATCATTCCAGCAGAATGCCTTTGTTTTGGCAAAGGAATGTAGATCAGTTCTACCAGTTGACTTTTGAAATTGAAAGGCATTTAAATTAAATATTGAAGGTAAACTGTAAAAGTTAAACTGTGAGAGCCGTATACAGCTGAGATTCTTACATAGCTTTGCTGGGCACGTTCATATCGGATTCAATGAATGGCAATTGGCTGAAGATCCCAGGATCTGATCTCATATTATGAACAGATGTAATTTGATCAATTTATTTATTTTTTTATTTTAAAATACAGGCTATTTCTCAAATCCCTTATACTCAATGAAAGAGCTGTCAGTAAACCTGTCTGATCTGATATATCTGGCATAAAAGTATTTTCCTTCGCTCTGGATTTGTAGGCTGCATTGGTAGATTGTATTATAGTGATATTCCAGTTTTCTTCATTTTCCCTCAGCTGCAGATTTTAGGTAAGAGTTTTAAGTTGTCGCAGCCTATGGGAAGGTCATTGGTTTTTAAATACCTAGTGACTTCAGTTACTTGCAGTTCATTTGTGGGAGGAGAGAAAGAAAAGAGAGAGACCTGCAATTGGCTTTTCAAGGTTCACTAATTCAGCTTCATGATTGGGAGACTTTGCTGTGTTTAAGCCAGGTACCTCAAAACACTCTGAGGCATGAAGCAGTTTCTCCACTTTCCAGGAGGGCCTTCAGAGTATCTCTTTATGCTTGCTTCTGTACTCTCAGGTATTCTTTATGGGACAGAAAGTTCATCTCTGACATGTGTAAAGTAAGAACTTCAGTTACGCAGTCTCTCTTCTTGTTTTTTATCTCTCTCATTTTATCTCTCTCATTGTTTTTTATCACAGTCTCCCCAAGGTAGTTTCCTCTGTAAGACAGGGGTTTAGGAGTTCACGCTTTTAGAAAAGTCCTCTCCATCAAAATGCCAAAAGTGATCAAATATTCTGACTCTCTTTGCCTTTGTGAAGTATGTAACCCACCAACATGTATTGTACGGGAGTTGGTCTCTTCTGGTGAGACACTTCTCTGGCAGTGGAGGGTACTGTTTAGGGATTTGTAGTGTGGAAGGAAAAGCAAAGTGAATCCTCCAGTCCTGCTCTTCTAGCCCATTGTGGATTTCTCTTTCACTTCTCTCTCAAATATAAGATTTGGGTTTGTTATGACCATGTTCTAGCCTCGCTTTTTCCTTCCTGGCTTGTGTGGCTGGTGGTCTTTTAATGTCAGGTCTGTTTCCTGTAGTATTTCTAACAAAGCAGAGGTGGTTGTAATGCATTCTTCCTGCCCTAGGCATACCCCAATGACCCCCACCCATCTCTTACTGGTTTTAGCCCATCAGTACCAGCAGGTCATAGGAAACAAAGGGGAAGCCCTCCATGCTGTTTCATGTAAGTAATGTCATTGCTTCCTATACTCTGTGAGCACATTCAGAACCACAATTTAAAGGTTACATTCCTTTTATCAAGTCTAATGGATCTGTGCCAAACAGAAGAAAGAGTTCTGAAGGCATAAGTAAATCAGTTTGAGTTTGTTCACTTGCAGAAGCTCTTGGTTGCCTTTATTAACCACACAGAACTGAGTACAGGCAGCATGTGAGTTTTATATATTTTAATTATTTCTGTGGTATGTTTGCTAGAGTTTGTTTTTAGAGAGATGTGGTTCCATGAAGTAATTTATTTATGAAATCCACAAGGCTTCCCAAGGCCTGTAGCAGCAGGACGATAATGATTAATGAAGGCAGACAGCATGTGGCTGTGAGTCCCAGCATAGCTCACGTATTAAGAGTGTTCTTCAGGCTGCATGGAAAGCAAGGAGAAGTGATCTGCTGAGACACAGAATTTTGATTCTAAATAGTCTACCATACTTAAGCTGCATGCTACATTTATAAATTACATATAGGACAATTATATGTGAATAGGTTTTGTTATGAGTTACAGTAAAATGAGAAACACAACTTTCTATTAGAAGTGAAATCTTTATTGTATGGCCAGCCTGTAGCTGTAAAATGAGATGCTTGTTACTGTTCTTTTGATATACAGCTCTGAGGGTTTGTCTAGGAACTATATTCCATTACTGATTCTGCTATAGAAGAACTGGACATCCTAAGTGGTTCTGGCACCAAGAATTGTGAAATATAAAATGGGAGTAGGTCTTCATCCTGGAAAACTTGCGTTCGGAATAGTGTGAGGATGAAGATCATACATGATCCAAAGGAAGATTATAGAGGGGAATGACGGCAGGCAGAGGATGAGAATTCCACTGTGTTCACAACAGTTCCAACCAAATTGCTTTTCTGTGGGACTTTTGTCTGTCTTGATCAGTGTTGCAGCTGCTTTGTTCTGAGGAGACAAAGTGCATTGACAGAAGCACTGTCTCCTCTAATGGTCTGTCACACACCAAGGATACTGGGGCAGTGCAAAGTCTTTGCAAAGCCGAGGCACAGCTGCCCTTGGTGACCAGCTATGCAGTTGTTAGGCAGGAATGTGCTGCATAGCCTAATGAGGAGGGGCTTGTGTCAGGGAATGACTCGGAATGCCCAGGCCCACTGTGTCTCCAGTGGACAGAAATGTCTTAAGTAGAGATGCTCTCTTTGGATGCAGTGTTGGCTGTGTGCTATGGTAGATGTGGTGGTCTCCCTTGTCCTCCTTACGGTCACTCTTATTTGATAGATCCCTGAGCACACATGATGATGTGTATGGTAACATTTACCTTTATCTACATACAGAATAGCTATTCAGTGGGAGGTCTCATATCAGTGTCTCTGGGTTGCCTTTTTTTTTTTTTAACTTAGTAATTCCACCAGCTTTGTGCAAAAATGAGTGAAATTGTTTTAACATGGAGCTGACATCTTTGGATGCCAAAGCAGTTACTGTTTTGTGTGAGAAATCTGAGACTGCCAAAAAATTCTTTCTTCTTCCTCTGCTCTCTGTTATTAAAGCTCATTGAAAACTAAAAAAAAAAGTAGAACGTAGCATGGAGAAGAAGAATTGTTAATCTGGATATAAAATTGTGACAAATTAGTGTCACATGACAAAAGGAAAAACTGTCAAAATGATACCTGCAGGGAAGAGCACTGTGCAGAGGGTTCCTATACAGAACTGAATTTTGTTTCTCAGAAGAATCCAGCTTAGTTTGCACATCACATTCACTCATCTAAAGAAACCCATGGGCAGAACAAAATTCTGGGATGCCCAGTGGTAGGTTCTATGTAGTAAACAGCTTTGTCTCACAACATCTGCAGCTTCAGAAACAATGTGGTGTCTCATTACAGAACATTTCATCCAGTTGTTGCAATGTGGTTTGGGTTTTGTATGTGTTTTGTTTAGCTGGGTTTTTTATTGGCTGCTGAGGTCCAGTGTCTGCACTTCGGAGTGTACTAGGGCAGGCTGATTTCTGTATTTTCATAGCTCTGTGACTTGACCATGCATTTCTAGGGTGTTACAGTTCCTTTTCTTTGTGACCCCAACAGAGTGCAAAGGGTATGCAGACACTCAGCCTCCTTTCATTCCTTACTGCAGATTACAGGGTAAGTGCCATTGAGAAGAGAGAGGATTTTTCAATTAGTGCAGCCATTCAGGTCACAGGTCATTTTAGTAACTAGCCACAAAATACTGCGAGTCTGAACTAACTGTTCTTTAAGGATGTATTTTAAAACACAGAGACTTAAGATTGGCAATCTGTCATGAAGAGAGTAGAATAAGTTTTGAGTGTGCTATCCCATCCTAGGCCCTTTTTTAAGGAGAAAAATGGACTGAGAAGACACAAGTCTGTGTTTCACCATCAGAAAAGCCCTCATGTGAGCCATGAAAGCAAGCCAAGTGCAGTGAGGACAGAGATGGAGGATGACTTAGGCACAAACCTGCTATCATGCAAGGTTAGTGCCTTCTGCTGTTTCCCTGTTGAGCTCTCATTCATTTACTTGTGTTGCTGCCTCCCTGACAGAAAGGTACACTTGGTAGCTCCTGGATTTCCTGAAGCCTCTTCTGGCCCCAGCAGTGGTGTCATGTAGTCCATGCCTGACTCTCCAGGATGTTCCCTCTCCGGGAGGGACAAGAGGATACGGGCTTTCCCAGGCAAGGACAGGTAACAATAAAGTCCTGGTGATCTGGTACTGGGTCTGTAGTAACATCTGAGTTCTCAACAATATCTCAGGAGAAATAGATGTGAAGAAAGTATTTAACAGAGAGCAGTGTGAGGTATTTCATAGATTATTTTTTTTTTAATAGGGATTTCCTTTAGAAAATGAAAACTGTTCTGAGCAAATTATTCCTAGCACAGCTATTCCCGGTTCTTCCCCACAATTCTTTTCTCAGACTCCTACTCCTTACTTTGTTAGAAAAGTAGAAGTTAACTGTTAGGCCATTGTGTTCTTACAAATGAGTCAATTCTGCCATAACCAACAGAGTTCAGTCTGAGTTTAGCTTCTAAGATGAAGTACAATTAAAATGGGGAAAGCGGCACAGTGCAAGTACTGTGTCTGCTAATTGCTCCAGTACTTTCATTTATTGTGACAGCTCTCCATGATGCATTAGCACTCTGGTGGGTTCCCCCCCACCTCTAGCAGCTTTTGCTTAGATTAATTTCTGAGTGTTGCTGCACATTGGTGTGCTGAGCACTTGGCTCAATTTGCAACTATTAAGTCTGGTTCTGAGCTTGCTACTGTTAAAGTTCAGCTTTGGTCTTCTGCCTCTGTAATCGCAGGAGGTGATGTGGCTTTGTAGCTGCTTTCATTTTCCCCATTTCCCCCTCTCTTCTCTCTCCTGATGCATTGCAGACTGTTACAGCCTGAGTGAATTGCAGTGCTTCAGAGTATGATGCAGGAGGGCTGGCACCTCAGAGGTAAAACAAAGGGAGATAAAACTAAGAAAGCAAAGCTAAAGAGCACGTAATACCCTACTTACAGAAGAAGTGGTGGTATTCTTCAACAGGTGATTTACAAAATATGTAAAATCTGTAAAGACTTTGCCAGTTACTTCTGCTGCATTTTCCTACTTTCTGCCAGGTGCTCTGCTACCAGCATTTGCCTGAAGAATGCCTTTTTTTAAAATTTTCTTCTACAACCATGTTGAAGTTTTATTTTTCTCCATTGTTCCTCATTCTTTGTCTGTCCATTATCATGTGCATCATGTACTCCACTCACTGTTTTATTTCTCTTGTCTACTCTTCTCATTGAATGCAAAGTTGTCCCCAGACATTCAGTATTTAAGAACTGTGTTGGAATTGCAAAGAGTAAATCCAGAATGAAAACTGTCCAGAGTTCAGAGTATTCAAACATGGGAGGGAAGAGATTTCTTTATTATGATCTCTTACTATAATTTAGTTAGTTTAGTATTAGGGCAGGGAATGCCTACGGGTGTGCTGTCCTCCTGTGTAGTAAAAGCACTTCTTGCCTTTTTGATTTAATTAGCCTTCACAAATAAAGTAAAATGGGGAGTTGGGGGATTATGAAGGTAAAAATTGCCTTCCTTCTTTACGTAATTCAGGAAAACTGAAACTGGATCTCCTGAATCCCGTTCTGGTATCTCAGTCACTTCTTTCTTTCCTATTCAGGTCTGAGATTTTGTATGAAACTTTCCTCCTTTCACTCTCTTCTGGGCTAAAGAATCAGATAATCATATGTCAATCTTCAAAATGTAGCCTACTTGAAATTTATGACCAATTGTGCATTAGGTTCAGGAAATAACTCTGCATTTCTTATGGAAAGAGCAACAATCTCAGGATTTGGTTAGAAGAAAAATATTGCTCAATGAAACCATGAGCTTCCAAGAGCCCCTCATCCTGTGGGTAAGACCTTCTGTAGAGCCAAAGGGTCTATCCCTCATTTTAGGAATAAATACCAGACCAAACTCTGGTGTGTGTCTGCTGACTTTTGTGCTTAAAACTCCATCTCAATTAACAGTTCTTTGGGTAAAGCCGTCTGCCCACATAAATGCTTGAATCAAACAATTATTCCTACACAGATTATGAATTTAAAATCAGAGAAGCAGGCATTCTGTCAATGGTTAAATGACTTATTTGACAGTAGGCCATTCTTTCAAGAATAAAATGCTCAGAGAGAAATGAGTGGGCTCCAAGGGAGACTAAGGCTATACATGGTGCCAAGAACTACACATGATTCTCACATAAATATGTCCTTAATGGTTACTCTTAATACTTTGTCGATTGATAGGTCATAAACTTCTGACACTAAAAGTGCGGAGATAATGAAACAAAGGGAGTTTCAGAAATGGAATGAAAGCCAGGGCATTTTTCCAATTTATTTTTTCAATGTACAGAGCCATATTTCTCTTTGTTTGTAGTAAAAATTCTTGAGCTTGCTGGATTGGTGAATAAGAATCTTTTGTCCTTGCCCAATAAATATCTTGGTAAGTAATATGTATAAAGAGCAGGAGTGAAAAACACTGATGCAGCTGAATATTCACTCTGTCCCTCTATTAGTAACAGCAGAAGGTCTGAGTAAACACAAAGACATGTCACCAAAACTCCTAATACCATGATTCACTTCCAAAAGGAAATCCAAGAGAGACATGTTACGTCCATTTCAACACAAATATAAAATCTTGAGGGTGTGCTGCTTTTAGTCAAGAATTAGAATGCAAATGTAATGGGTATCTGTGCTGCTCCCACTGTATCTGAACCACTGAAACATGGTGCTTCCAGGGCCCCTGAATTTAGATAGAGAACTTGTATTCCCTTTAGGAGCTCACTCCAGATTTTTAAGAGCAGATGTCAGTGAATGCTGGCTTTATCATGAAGCATTTTTGGACATTTGTTTCTCCTGCAGGTGTTTGAAAGGGAAATGAGCACTTTTGGTAGTTCTGTACATAAACATTGACTGTAAAAAGCCTTTGTCATACATGATTGACCAGGTACATGTTTTTCAGATGGATAACAGTGTTTGGTTTTGCTGGTTTAAGACCTTGACCCCTTTCTCTATACCCCTTTCTATCCTAAAAGAGGTGTCTGAAGGAGTGACTGCCTCCAAAGTTCTGGAGGAAAAAATAGCAATGACTCTTGGACACTCCACAAATGACACCCAGTCCTCAGCTCTGAAGTCTAGATTAAAAAATGTTTGCTTTATCATTTAGTATGTTTTCCTTCATTGCACTCAAAACCCAGGGTTTGCAGATGACTGTTCTTCCTGGGGTAGAAAAGGCATCACATGTATTCAGCACCTAACTTAGGAGTTATTAACCCTCTCTGAAGATATTGTCCAAGAAAGATTTCCTGTCCTTTCCTAGACATTCAACCTGGTCATTGTACAACAAATCCACTGCATATTACTTCATTCATCTGCTGTGAAATTGCAGACATAGCATTAAAATATCGGTCATTAAAATAATTTCCACCACCAAAGCTGTAAACAGAGTGCTGTTAAACCCTGTGGCTGCTGCTCGGTTCGGCTGAGCACTGCTGGCTCTCGCAATGTCCTGGGCTGGGCAGGAGTCCTTAGTCGGTGTCCACGGGGTGGCACCCTTGGCAGGTACCTGAGTCCCTTGCTGACTCTCAGCCAGCCCTTGCAACAGAGAGTTCCAAAATCCTGGGGTTTATGAAGGAGCTTGAGAATGTGCAGAGGTCCATCTGGAGTTAGGACATTTGGTCTGGATGAAGGATTCCTTATCAGAGCTGCTACAGCTGCATCAGGCTTTTGAGGTCTTCAACTCAGATGTATTTTTCTCTCTCCATGAATTGGCAGTTTAAGAAATACTTTGTAAATCACGAAGAAAGGGACAAACCTCACTTTACTCTTTCCCTATGTATTAATCTCTCATATCCCAGCAACCTGAATTCTCGTTTGTGTCTTCAATCCCAGTATTTCCTTATTATGCCTTTTGTTAGAACCTAACATTTGCTGCTTGTAGATTGTCGTAGATTGTTTTCTTTCCCTTTTTGCATCTCCTTTGTTTGGTTCAACATACATCCTTCATCAGAATCACAGTGTTTTATGCCTGCTTTGCACCACACGGGTAAAAAAACCCTGGTCAGAAAGATCTGTCTTTCCCATGCTTCTTCATGTGGCAGTTCTCATGTGGTACCATCCTCTCCAATGAGAGTGTTTCTTTGTTTTATTGATGTCAGTGCCACATTTACAATTGTCTTTAATAATGCTGTGGCTTTACCAAAGTAGTCAGGCAACAGTATGCAGAGGAGGGAAGTAAGGGAAAACTAAATGTGAATTGGGGAGAACTCTCCACAGAGCTTACAGTATTGCTAGTAGAGAATGAGGTCTGTCTGGTACCCCTGTCTGGTTTGCCTCATTTCTAGTGGGTAGTCCCTTTGAGCCTAACAACAAAACTCAGGCAGCACTAAGAGTGAAATGACAACAATGGGAAATGGCTCACCTCAGTATCATGTGCTGCAGGTGTTCAGACTAACCAGTTCTCCAACTGGGGTGACTCTTGCAATGAACGATGACTGCAATATGAATAGTATTTTTGCTTCAAGACAAAAAATAATTTTTCATGCTTTCAGTTAGTAAGTGGTAAATTTAAGACACATAGAAGACTTGTTTCTCAGAGGTGCACACTCAGCACCTTCTGAAATTGCAGTCCAAATCTCCCTGGTTTTCCAGAACAAGGTGGCTTCCCAGTTACAGTTCAAAGATGGAGCATTAACATCTGAGAAGAAATACGCTGAACTCTTAAAGACTTCTCACTTCAAATGTATTACTGGACTGAGGATATATAAAGTGGTTCTTTGGTATTGTGGGTGCCTGGACTGAAAGATTTCTTGGAAGTATAGGTAGTGTCACAGAATTTATCAAAGTATTTTGCACAAAGTTAAAAACAAAAGGGGTGGGAAAGCTAATAGGTATAAGTTGGATCTTCCGTGGTTTGCAGGTGTTATGCTGAGGCAAAACCACAAGCTATAAATATAGCAAAGCTTCCCAGAACTGTGTCTTTGTTAAAAAGACTTCCAAATTCCTCATGTTATGATGTAGGCTGTTGGTTTTGAACTTCTTTTTTTTCTGCACAGTCCATCTTTGCAGATCTGCTTTCTTCCTTCATGAAAGCGCAAGGCTTGGCTCTTAATTCCATATGTCTTTACAAGCCCACACCCTAAGCACAAAATACTGTTGAAGTTCACTCCCTTGTCTTATCCTGCCAAACACAAACTTTAAAGAGGTTAGGGATATGGATGTTCTTTTGTCGTGCTCAACAGACCCCTGACTGAGATAATATCCTTAGGGTTATGAAGTATTATTGAAAGGAAGCACAAGAACACTGTGCTCTAGTTCTCCTGCATGTGGCTTTAATTATAGATTCTCATGAATCCTTTTCATACCTGCTCTTAAATTGTTTTCTTGAAATCTCTTTCACTCATGATTCTGTTCAAATGAGTTACTAAACACTATAGAGGAGCTAACAGGACAGAATTAAGGGATCCTGATACTACCTTTCATCTTCTTGTTTCCTGACAAACTGTGCAGAATAGCTTGAAGAACTGGGGCCTCTTCCTCATGAAAACATCTATAAATTGAAAGCAAAAGAGTTTGAGCTGCTTTTCATCATCCTAGGTCCCATGGCTGAATTTACATACCAAATAAAACAATACCATCATCTTATAAAATAATGTTTGGGGAAACATAGCTTTCAGGATTATTATTTTTGTTTAATAACAGCAGTACTTCATTTCTTTATTATAAATATTTATACAAAGGTGCACTGTAAACCAAGATAACCTAGGCTCTGAGGCACTTCAGGGAAGTAGCTCTTATTTTCTATGATGATTTTTTTCTGAGGTGTTTTATAAATATTAACCACTGGGGTAGGTAAAAACCTAAAAAATACTTTTGAATATTGAAAGGAGATCAGTTTCCTTTTTATAGATGTAGCCTGCACTGAGGAAGATCACATCTGAACATCTATGAGTGGAATCTAGTGCTCTAGAAAGTAGAGGTAAATTAAGCCTTAATAAAAACGAAGTATACATTGACAAATCCACTGTAGAACAGCTGCATTTCTGAAATGCTTATAAGCAGGATAAATTTCCCCCCTAAACTCCCCTCAGGTGTCTCAGAAGTTTTTGGTATAAGGCACTGTAAGGATATTAGAAAAATTACACTTAAAAAATCAAATGCCAGGAATGTATCAGGTTTAGGTAAACACTCCTCTACTCCCTTCCCAAAGCCCTTAAATTTTTAAGTGCTTCTTGAATTCAAGGAGTGGGGATGAGCTGAGACTATACCGTTCTGGAAACTGGCCTATGTCAGGACAAATTGTCGTGTTTGATTTGGTTTTGTATCTTTTTGGTGTGGAAGTTGAACTCTGTTTTCACATAGGAAAACAAAGGAAAAATCCTGAGTGCCCTGTTCATGCCTCTACAAAAGAAAATGAAACAGAAATAAAGTGGGAGCATAGGTGTCTCCTTCAGAGAAGGAGAACTGTAGGGGAGACTGGAAGACTGTAGGAATATCTGAGAGGGTTTGTAGTGTAATCTTTCCTAGGAGTAACACCTCTTCCATAATGCTGGGGACCATCACTGCTTGAAGACAGGATCATCTTTGGCAGCCCTGCCACTTGTGTTCATTATCTTCCCAATTCCCTGTGATCTTCCTACGCCAATATTCTATGTTTTTCCAGACTATGATGTTCTGTGGCATTAGCAGCTACTTGTAACAGCACTGGCAGGCTGCACATTGATCTGGACCAAACAGGCTGTGATGTCTGAATTGGTTTGCAGTACGTGATTAAATATTGGTTTGTATCAACTGCAGAGGCCTCTGAAGCAACCTCCTGTTTTGGTAGGTTCTATAAGGATCAAGCCTAGGCTTATTCTGTTTAATAATTAGGAGAGGTTTAAGAAAACTGTAATAATTTCATACATAAAGTAAGGAACAGAACACACAGAGATTATGTCTTGGTTTCTCTAGGTTATTCAGACCCCTACCTCCTGTGAACTTGCTTACATGTAATGCATTAAAACTTAGAGTGAAGACAGAAGATAAGACCCTAATGGAGAAGTTCCTACCGAAATAACTTGTCCAAAACTATACAGGAAACTGAGGCTAGAAACTGTGCAAAATTCCACTGAAACAGAGACACTAATCACCAGGCTGTTGCCGTGCAGTGTATGGTACTTCAGACAGATTAGCTGGGCACCACAGGCAGAAATAGCATTTCTGCAGCACAGCCGAGGAAGAGATGGTTTAAGTCTAGGCAGTCTCAAGCTCTGGGTGGTCTTGAGACATGTGCACACATGATCAGAGCATTTACCATCCTCACGTTTCTTTGTGGGCAGACTGTTGGGATGCCTTCTCCGAGGGTCCCAGAGCCTGCGCTTCAGACAGAGCTGCCTTTAGAGCAACAAATTCTGAGCTCTATATCACCTTTGCTTCAGGCATGGAGTCCCCATTTGAGTAAGTGTTCAGTACTGTACAGCAATTAAGTGCCGTTTATAAACTCATGTCTATAAAATATATCTGTAGCTGTTAGCTATTAGAGAGAATTATGGTGTCAACATTACAAAACTATTAAATATCCTGAAATTAGAACATGTCTCTGGAATGTGGAATGAGTGAAGGTGAGGGCTTGTTAGACTGCAGTAAACTCTGTGGTTCCTTGGGAGCTAGCTGAGGAAAAGACTTATGCAATAGAATTTAAATGATAGGGTAACCTGTGATATTAATTAATCAATCTATGTCTTTTCAGACTGATTTTAATTTTCTGTTATTAATTAGCAAACCTCCAGGTTTTGGTAAAGGTGTTGAAAGCTGGGGGTGGGGGGTATGTTCTGGTTTCTGCTACTTTTTGATTAATTCTTTTCTGTTTTTTGTAGTTTTTCATACTTTCATGTAACAACTGTGTTCCAGGAGAGCACTGAGAAAAAGAATTCACACCTGTGACCTGAGAACTGTTCTCATTAATCCTTGAGCAGTTTGACCACAGTTAATTCTTCTAGTTTTAATGGAGTGGGAGGCTTTATTGCTATCATACTAGATTTTATCAAATCCTGTACGTCTCTAATATGACAGTTCCTTGCCAAGCTGTTCCCACACTGAGTAGCTTACTCTTAGTTCTGCTCCTGGAATTGAATTTACTTGCAGAGATAAAATGGCTTGCTAAATAAAGTAAATTTGAAAGTACTCCTATCCACAACCAATTCAGATGTAGTCAAAGAATAATAAAGTGAAGTTCTAAAAATTTATTTTGCGCTCATTAAAGAAAATGTTACCTGGTACAAAGTCATTGTGAAATGTGGAATGTTCCTGTGGAAGACTAAGGAATTAGTGCATGCAAAATGGCCTAAAACATCCACTGCAATCAGTAAAACAGTTAAACTAAGGGAGTTGTGTACAATTTAGTTTTTGTAGTTGGCTGACTTTATATGTACTTATTTTCAGTTTGGAGTTGTGGTTTTAATTCTGTTTAGAACTGGGCCAGAACCACAACTGTGGATCTAAATAGCCACAACTCGTGGGTCAGATCAGAGTTTTTAATCTTGAGCTCATCTTTGATTCAAAAGAACACCCAAATTCTAGACAAAGTTCTATCAAAACCACTAAGCTTCTCTAGTTGGAGTGCCAAGCCACAGTTCAGCCCAGGTTTGTCTTAAAGTGGCTTAAAGTTGGTCACAGATTCTGTGGAATATGATCCAAAGTTGGATCATAGTATTTAGAAACTTCAGCAAATCTACACAGAACTCGGCATTTGCAATAAAACTGAAATTGAGGGAGTGTTGTGAGGTCTTAATTTTTTTTCTGTGGCCATTTCATGCAGTTCTGCAAACCCGTCGTAAGGACTGCACTGATTCAGAGGAACTGGTAGTTTGGGGAACTCGTGTTCTTGAGAGTAATTTTAAAGAGCTGGATGAAGTGGTGGAAATGTTTCCTCTCTTACACTTTTTCCATTTTTAGTGGAGTTGCTCTTGTTCTGTTCTGCATTCTGCACAATTAAAATAAAAGCCTTTGAAGTGTCTGAATTTGCATATTTTACTTTTTGCTAGAGACTTTGTCACAGCCTCTTATACAAGTGATAGCATTAAATTGGAGCAGCACAATGAATTCCAGGAAGCGAGTAATCTTCATTAAGCTTGTTTATTTTCAGGAGCTCCATTAAATTAAGAATCCTTATCAGGCTAAGTTTGCACTGATAAAGCTAGCTTGACTGTTTGCCTGCAGGATTGGTTCCCTACCTGAAACGTTGGACTCCAGACATGTGTTTGGCAAACCCAGCAGATGATTAGTTCAAAACTGAAATTTAACCTGCTATATATATATAGCAATTTTACAGACTGAGAAATAAGAGTACAAACAAGACATGAGTTAAAACAGGTCAGAGGAAACCTGTGACGGGTTGAGAACCAGTGTCCATCCCTGGCACTGGGGCTGAGCCTGCTGCCTTGATTTTAAGACATTTTTGTGATAATGGCAGGTGTAATTTTGGCTCAGGTTTGGTGTCCAGTGCGAGGTAAGAGTTCTCTGGAGCCTTGTGCCCTGTACTGATCAGGCCTTAAACTCCTTTTTTTCTCCAGTAGGATTGTGTGGAGACTTACACATGGGTACACCTGATAGCATGAGTTGCAACTGCCACGGGGTAAGATTTGCAGACCCAAGAGGATCCTTTCAGGCCTCTTTCTTAAATAAAGCTCACAGAAATTGATCTTAACTTGGAAAGACCCCTCGATTCATTACAGGGCAAAGACTCTTCATTCAAATGCATCTCAATATTTTATTCAAATCTGTTTCTAGTAAAGAATTGGGACACAGTGAATGAAATTGCATTCCATTGAATTCAGTGGCAAAACTTCCAACATAGTTTAGAAAAAAGATTTTACTCATGCATTAGTCAGTGAATCACATAATAAACACATAGGCTATGTAATTTAATGAACACATAGGCTATGTAATTTAATGAACACATAGGCTATGTAACTTAATTTTCCTTTTCTAGGTATTCATGGGCTCACCTGCAAAGATCTGAGACTCCCAGGCAAGACAGTGTGTATTTCCATTTGCCACTGCATTTAGAGGATGCATCAGGATGCTCTGTGCAGCTTCTCCAGATAAAATGTCTGTAGTCTCCAGTGGCAGTCGTGTGTTGCACACCTAGAGCATTTTGGTCTTAAATGTTTCTCTCTTCCAAACATTAAGACCTGAGAGAGAATGACCTCAAATATTTAGCTAAATCTAGTTTTACTCCATTATTTCAGTGTAGCAGATTTAAAGCTTTGTTAACAGTTGCCATTTTAATGGATTTTATCTAGACAGAAGCATATTTATATATAATAGAGCTGTTTGTCTTAAAAACTAAAAAAAAGAAACCAAACCCCAACCCTAAATCTCATTTGAGAAACCCCCCTGCTCCCCATAGTTTCCAAACACAAAACTCACTTGGTTCATTGAAGTTTTAGCTTAAGAATTACCTAAAACATTTAATTGTGAAGGGCTGTGTTTGACCCACTTAGGATATCAGTGCATTCTAATGAAAGTTTTGCAAGTGTTACAAAAGTTTCTCGTTATGAATTCTGAACTAGTAGTGAAGATGCAGTAAAATGAGTCCTGATATTTTTATCATCCCATAATTTGCGCTGTATTATTCCTCTGGGGTCCAGGAGATGCTGCTAAGGCTACGAAAAAAGGAGAATATTTCAGATGATGTGAATGCTTGAGATTGGGGCACCCTTAAAATCAGAAGCAAAAATAAAGATTAATAATTTCTTAATTAAACAAATGGCAGAACTCCACTGTAATACCTTGAAAAGGAGCTCATAAAACATGAACCCAAAGTTAATTTCCCACTAATTGTATTTAATGATGAACGTAAGTCACTAGTGAGGTTTATTCTCCAAATTATTTAGGCAGAAATTTACACTTTTCTGAAGTAGCAATGGAAATCATTTTGGCATGTTTAAATTCTGCTGCTCTGCAGCACAAATATTTGGAAATACTGACCCCTCTGACAGGGTAATTGTTGTGGTGAGTTGGACACATTGTCAGCGACAGATAGGAAGACTCCACTTAAAAGATGTTTGTGCTCTCACTTAATTAACCCAATGGCATTTGGTTCCAGCAAAGCTGTTCTGCTACATAATGACAAGAAAAATGAGATATTAGCAAAGATCTGGGAAGAGCTGAATACACATCTGCTTATATTTGCCCTCGTGGCATGACCCATCAGGTTGCTCTTTAGGACTAAAATTAAAAATGCAGGGGATTGAAGATTATAATGAAAAGAACTCTTCCCTTAATTGAAAATGTAGAAAGGCTTAATGGAGAGAGACTGAACTTGTAAGTGCTTGGGGTTTGTATTCCTATTGCAGGAGCTGTGTGTGAATGTTTGTATGTATGTGCCAATTATAAATATATTTGCTTCTACAGTGACAGACTATTTTAAGGTGGCTCAAACAGTTACTGGTACCAAACTGCTTGATAATAAATGTCTGGAAAACTGTGATGACAGATCAAAGGATCAGCATTTTAGGTTTTGATTCTTGTATCTAGTTTAGACTGACTGTAAATAAAGTTCTAGTCAAGTTCCAAATGAGCAAGGGTAGGGTAGCATTATCCCAGAAATCCTGCTGAAACATCCTTGTGAAGGGGGCTTATTATCTGTGTGAATTGTGGAGAGATTTGTAAGCCTTGATTTTTAGTGAAAATTGCCTAAAGCAATATTAATTGAATATGCATCTTTCTGATAAACATACTGTACTTCTGAAGCTGTTGTCATCAACATGACAACAAACTAGCATGGAAAAATATAATCACTGAGCAAGAGGCAGATTTCTTCATGAGAAATTCTACTGACAAGTATAGAGCTTGCCATTCCATTTTGTAAACAACTGCACCCGTGTGGCTGGATGAGAGGGACACGATATGTGCAGTGGCTGTTGGGTTCTGCATCTGTGTCACAGTGAAAGACATAAGAAGATGAAGAGTGGTGAAAACAAAACGAGTATGCAAAAAGGAGAGCACTCTAATTCAAAGGAGAGCACCAAGTTAGGAAATGACATCCAGCCTGGTGAATGCTCTGGTGCTTTTGGGATGCTAGAGCCATTCTGCTCCTAGGTTCCCTGCATTGCAAGGTGAGCGTACACCCTGCAAACAGCCCCAGACTTTGCAGGAATCTTGTCTCCTACTTAGAAAGAAATGCTTCTGTGTGAAAGCAGAATATTATTTGCTACAAACTACAGTGAATGTGACAAGAAGGAGCAGAGCAATCCCAAACTGGTATCTCCTTTTTGCTTTCTTTGCTGCTTTGCCTTTTGCTTTGTTTAGGTTCCCACATCTCATCTTTTCCATTAACAGCTGTTTTGCAGTTGTATATATTAGGTGATTGTGCCACTTCCTCCTGCGTGTTCTGCAGCAGCAAACACACAGAGTAGCTGGTGACATTCCAGCAGGCACTGGTCTTAGCCAGTGCTCTCAGAAACTGCTGCTAGGTATTGCCAGATGGCTTCACCTGGCTGCTTTGGTGAGTGAGAAGCTTGGCTGGGGTTGAGGGGTTAGATGGAGAGGTTGGAGAGGGGAAGGCAGGAAATCCTTTCATTTGCCTTTCCTACAGAAGAAGCTGTAATGTAGCACTGCACTCTGAGATGGTCATGATAACAACAATCCAGGCTGCCAAACTCCCATCCATTCATGTATATGAGTTTTATTAACATGACTGGTTTAGATCTGAGACCTGCTTTTCTTCTCTGATAATGAAAACATGTTAATGAGAATTTGGACCTGTATTTCGAGTGAATCTCTAAAGGAAGCCTGTGAGATTCATACAGGAAAAAATTAGGTAAATTTCACCATATATAACATCTTTCCCTCCCCTTGGTAAGAAGTAAGAAGGAACTAACAGATCATTGTAAGGAATTATGGTATTTATCTCAACATATCGAGAGTGGCAAATCTAATTCTTTCACTAGAGTGATACCTTCTATTTGGATGGACAGGCACTTGCAGGATGAGCTGAAAAAACTGCACCTGAAACCCAGTGATGGACAGAGATTTTCAGCAGTTAAATAGTCTCCTGTTGCTCTTAACCATGTGAGGAGTCTTTTTGATGGACAGGTTAGAGGGGCATGATTTTAGGGCTGTGGTTTAATATTAGGCATTAGTAGCCATCTCTTATAGTTTATTGCCTGCTTAGGAAGGTTTCTTTTCCTAGTTGCTTTTCTCAATATGCCTAGTCTTTGCTCAGTATAGCCTGTGTCATCTGTTGAGGGTTCCTTTTCATCTAGTTGTAGAGAAGTTATCTGATTACACATTCCTTTGCTATAAGGTTCTTCAGGATTTCTGAAGTCTGTGAAATACAGAGCTGAAGAGAATGCTCTTATAAAGGTTTAGGTTTCACACACCTTTAAATGTGCAGGGGTTTGGTTGCACTGGTCTTCCATGTAATTTTCTAGAAGGTATATAGTAATTTGGAAATAAGACCGAGAACTCCAAGCCTGTACATTACAGGTGAATGACGACTGTACCTGCTAACACTCTGATAACTAGAGTGAATTTGAAAGATCTATTTCTTCCTGTTCCTTCTGCCTTTGTACAGATGTGTATGCTGTAAAAGTTATTTATAGGATTAATTTAAATTCCACATTTTTCCCAGCACATTTTCCACCTTCTTTTTCACAGTACTTACTTGTAAAATCAATACTCTCAAACAGCTTTCTTTTTAAACTCCCCCTACCTTCCTTTAAAGCTATCTTAGAGGGCTCCATGTGTTTCCATGGAGCCACTTTTTTAAGCATATAGAAACAAGCTCAAGCACAAAACTTCATTTTTAAGGAAAGCCAGCTCTGTTACATACTGCAAAGAGCCTAATCGCACTTGGCATCTGCAGATGCAAAGCTTAAAATGAATTTGTCAACATTTGGAACACCTGGTGTGTATTTGTGTTCCAGGTATGCTTTGTGATTATGCACCATAGGCTGGGTTAAATATCCTGGGGAAAGGAGTTCAGTCTACTACAGATTTGGTTTTAATCCCTCTCTTCTTCTCGAAGGTATTCCACAGCATCTAAGTACCAGAATTATTATTACTATTTAAGCAGCTAAGCACACGCTGATGTCTACAGCTACAAGTTGCTAAGTCAACGCATAAGCAATTTAACAATCTTTAGGGTTTAGAATTGTTGAGCAGTCTGCAGCATTCACTGAGCAGATATGAATGCAAAAATACTGGTAAGAGTAGGAGCTAAGCCCTCAGAGAAATGTTTTCAAGTATTTTAAATCTAAATGAATAAAAATTAAGAAATAGAGGCTGATCCAGAAAAAACTCATTTATATTACAGCAGCTTTTAACTATGAAGAACTAGCATACAATATAGAAAAATTCCACAAAGGCCTGATTTTGGACCTGTGGAAACTATTGTCTGAGCTGGCCAACCAGCATCTCATTTATGCTGGGTACTGCTTTTGATTGCGTGTTTCCAGGTAGTGCTGAAGAGGTTTGCAGAAGTGCTCTGTTTCTTTCTGAGCTTCCCCTCGCTCATCAGCTGTCCCTGCCCGTGGTGGGGAGGTTGCATCAGCTGATCTCCAAGGTCCATTCCAGCCTAAGCCATTCTATGCATGTTGCACTGACAAATACTTGGAGATGGCACGCCCCGCATAGGTGTCAACATTCCTCTCCTTGTAACTGTCCAGATGCTGTGGTGCCATGAGTTTGAATCAAGTCCCTCACTGTTCTATGACTCTTCCTGTTGTGATACCATATGGTTGGCTATCGAAAACAAGTCAGCATTTCACAGAGCCAGGACACTTGGCTAGGCCTGGTGAGTTCTGTCTTTTGGCTCAGCTTTTAAAAAGGCAGCAGCATGCATAGCTTTGAGTTTGCATTCAGAACCAGATCTTCTGTGTTCCTCCCTTCTAAAGCTTTCCATTTCTGTAATGTCTCTTGTCCAGAATCTCAAAACTCTTTGCAAAAAAACAGTGAATTAAAATTCCCAGGAAACCTGCAATATAGAAAAATTCAAGATCTATTATTTGTGACAGACTAAGTTTCGGAAACAGAATAAGAGGGGAACTTCTTCTGAGCCCAGTACTTCTGATCAAGTGCAACAGAGGAGAAAACTGAGGCACAGGAGTTAGGATTTGCTGTAGTGCCATCTTGGGATATCTCTGTCACAGCCAGAAAGAGCCTCTGATTCCTTGTAGCATTTGAGCTATTACTTCGGCTAAATTCAACCTTAAGCTATTAGTTCAGCTAACCCTCATGCATCTAGCAAGTCATGCAGCAGAGACCTGTGTGTATTAGCAATCAGTTGCCATTGTTCAGCACGCAATCTGGCTGTGTTAGTTCTGTACTCTGAAGACAAGGGAGGAGAAGCACACATGCCTACATCTTCAGATTTCTGTTCCTGGAACCTTTAGTTTCTTCTACTGGCAACTGATGACAACTTGAGCACTTCCAGGTCTGAAGCTCCTGTGCCTTGTGAGATTAGGTATAAATGGACATGACAAAATAGATTTTGCAAATGAGAACGTTCTATAAATATAGTTTTTGTTCCTTTGATAGCTTTGCAAAAATGTATTTTATGTTATAATTTTACAGGTGGTGCTGCCTCTAAACAAACAAACAAACAAATCAAACTGCTGAATTAAGTGTTCAGTGATCACCTTCCCAACTTCCAGCAATCCTGTCATTGAAATCCCTTCTATGTTTGTAGGTGGACAAGATTCTTAACTCATGTTCCTCCGCTGAAATACAGTGGAACTGAATCAATTTAGACTTACTGAAGTTTTGGCCTTTTCTATTCAGAAATTTCCCCATAATTGAGAGAGAGTTACAAAAGAGAATTTGACTCATAACAGAACTAAGATTTCTGTTATGATTTCAGATTTACAGAAACAGGGGCTTGACAGTTGCTTCAGTTCACTAGAGATGTATAAGCCATGTTCACAGTTGTTTCCTCAGTGTGGGTTTGATTTCAACAGTTCTGGAATTCAGAGCTTGTCAAACTCCTTTGTGATTGACTTAATCTTTCACAGAAAGATCTCATGGATTTATAGCTGAGATCTTGACTTTCTTCAAAATATTTTCTATTTTTCAAAGTTGACACTCCTGGTTTTAAATTCTTCATGGCTCCTTTTCTAATGCCCCCACTAAGAAAAGGGCATAGTGGGATTTTTTACAGCTGTTTGTAGCCTAACATGGGGACAATTTAAAAGCACAGAGAAGTGATTATGCTTGATCTTTCTTCTTTTTTTTCCTCTTCTTTTTTCCCCTATTTCATATTGTATTAATATTTGCCTCTGATTCTCATGTTACTTTCTTCTTCAAGCTGCCAAAACGTCTTCAAGTGTGGTGCTGAAGATGAAATGGCAAATTTCTGGCAAACTTCACAGAGCTTGTTTTCAATGGACAGTCAAACCTAGCCTCTGATTAACAGGAGAATCATTTTACTTGTGCTATCATTTATGCTCATAGTTCTCGGGTTTGTTGTCATTTGCACATGGAAATATAACATTTACATATGCAAATAGTGCATTTGACTGTCTTGTGCTTTCAAAACAATACACAAGGTACAATACCCCCAGTGGTCTAAAGAACAAACACATAGAATCAAACTAGTAGCTAGTGAAGATAAGGAGGACAGGATAATTATGGCAGATACTTTGATAGAATCAAGAGAGTTATTTTAAATATCTGTTGTCAGCAGGGTCAGCTATAAAATCCTTATATGCCCTTCACTGGACCCAGTCCATTGCTCCCATAGTTCTGTCTGGGAGGAGAGAGAACTGACACTAAACTGACAGCCTGGCAGGGCATCAAAGTGTTTTGCACCAGCCCTTGCTGATTCAAAGAATTGATTATTTTGCATTTGTTATAATCAAAGCAAGTTAACAGCATTAAAGTGAACAGGAAAGAGGAAAGCAGAGGATAGTAGGACCTGTGGACATCAGCACTGATGTTAGTTACCCCACGCTGCAGGGAATGCTCTCCTAAATTCTCTTAAAAGCACACACAGATTGTATATAGAATGTCTTTGTAAAGGAGGCTTTGATCTGTTGAGGGAAGCTGACCTGCTTGCTGTGTTTTAAGCAGGCAGTGGAAACAAGACAGGAGACACCAGAGACAGATGATAGGAAATGGACTCAGAGCAGAAAAATGAGCGTGCACAGATGTGCCTAAATGTGCCAGAAGCCTGCCTAAGACAAAAGCTGAGCTCCACAGATCCTTCCATTAAGATAGCTTGAGGTATTGTGGATCAGAATCTTCTTTCACATTTTATAACAGAGGATGTGGACAAACTTCTCTGCTTGCTTCCCTTTTTCTATGTTTTGAAGGCCTTGGGAGGAAGCTTGTTAACAGAGAGAATCATTCTGAGGGGAAATTTGTGCAGAACATAGTACCAGACTCAGAGGAGATCTGGGGTAAACAGGTCATTGGGAAGTTTAGCTTGAATTATTCTGCAAGGAGCAGGTCTGGTGTGGATCAGCACTAAGGGACTACGGTCACTGACTGATGGAAGATAGTCTCTGGCAGCTTCTGGCTCATTCAGTAAACCACACACCCCTGCCCCTGAGTAGTTTTTAATGCAGCTACAGTTAAAGAAAAGCATCAGCCAGGACACATCGCTTTCAGTCCTAAGTCTCAAGCAGCCTGGAAAAGTCCTCAGACTGCTTTTTCTGTATGTACCACACCACAGGCCACAAAACGCTTCCCAACAGCCTGTACCACACTAAAGATCAATAGCGAAGAGCAAAAGCCACAAACTATGATGTGCCTCAGGAAGGGAGTAGAGGAGATCAAGGGCATTGCCAATGTGAATGAAATCTACATGAAAGAGCCTTCGTCATTGCACTCCTGTCATGGATTAAAGGAACAATTGAGCAGAAGAATGAAAAGGCGGTGCCAAGAGGAAGAGAAACTATGGAGGAGGGAAGCTGGTTTCTCTTGTTGAAGCATTCCAGTCACGTTCTTGGCGCACAAGCAGAAAAGCACAGCTGCTTTACATCTGCCGTAGAGCACTGGAACTGAACAGGCACTCATAGAAGAATTCTAAGCCTGTTCAGATGAATTTTTTGTTTGTTCTGGTATGGATACAATACTTTTTGTAATTAGTAGCAAGAAAAACTATTTTCTAATGCCACTGCAAAAACTGATTTGGCCTATAAATGTTTTCTTTCAAAGGTCAGGCCTACAGGGACTTATAAAGGCTAATTTTGTCACTAGAATGTCAGATCTGATGCACACCCTGGGAGACACAATAGCCGCTGAATTGCACAGTTTAAATGTTTTATGCTTATATCCATGAAAAACACTGGCAATTTTCTTTCATATAGCATTCTGATTAACTTTCATGCATTAAATCTCCCTAAGCATTTTAGGGCTTTGTGCCTAAAGTAGGGCCCACATCCCTGGATACCAATGCAATACAAAGATAATAGCAAGACAGAATTTCTTTTCCTGCTTTATAGTCTTTGTGTATTTTGAATATGGCACTGAAATTTCTTAGGTAAAACCTTCAGTTCATCTAACATGAGGAAAGTGAATAAAAACACAACATGAAATCTTAAATCCTAGCTCAGTATCTGTGTTTGATCTTATCCAAGACCCAGCAACAGCCAGGAGGTAACAGTAACTAATAAACACCTAAATTGATGTGACTGTTCACTGACACTAGTGCTAGAGCAATTATATGTTTCAAACTCAGTCTCAATCTTTGAGTGTAAGTGAGGCTTCAGCTACTATTGATAATTATTTTGCTTGCATAAGTTATGAGTTGAGACTTTTACAGATGAGGAAAATACCAAAGCAGAGAGAGACCATGTTACACAAAGCCGCAGACAGACTTGAAGCACGGCTACTAGGAAGAGTTTGAATCTGGCATTTTAGACTTGCTGCTCTCACAAAGAACAGCTTTGGGTCTTCTATCCCCTGCTGCTCCTGTTATTTAGTAAAGTTCTTTTGTCTTCTTATTAGATGATAATACACCTGTGTGGGTGACAACAAGAGCTGTGCAACTGTGATAATTATAGCTGAGAACAGCAGTGCATTCTTCAGCTTAGCTCTGCACGAGGAGTGTGTGTTTGTGTCATGGCTGGCTGCATCGCTCGGACAAAAGCACGGGGGGCTGCTTGAGTCTTTGAGACAAGCATATGAAAAAAATGGATGTTTCCCAATGGCCTTATGAATATTGAAAGGTGGATTACTATATTGGTAATGTTACCTGGAGGACCTGTGTTTAGTTTTAAGATTTGGAACATGTTTTGGGGCTCTGTGTTTATGTCTGGGTATAGCTAATGTGCAGGTAGAACTATAAAGGAGGGAGTTCTGATCTGTGTTTGTTGCAGCTTTACCTGTGTCTAAGCCATATGCCTTGTGGAGCATGTTGAACAAACACCTTTTTTTATAACTCTTATATCTCAGGAGAAATGCTGACGGGGCCATGGCAAATTTCTCGTTCAACTAAATGTTGGTAGAGAGGCTGCTATGGATCAGGCTTTTGGAAAAGATTCAATGCCACTGTCTAGACAGAGGCAAGAAACAAGGGCTCCCTTTCCACCCATCCCATTGGAGCCTCATCACAGGGCTGTGTAAGTCTCCTAATTAAACTGGAGTTTTGCACTTCACCCTTAGGAGGTTTTTTTCTTAAAAAATGTAGGTCACTTGATTGATGTGTATTCTTCAGCATCCTAATCTCAAGTGAGAAAATAATGAAAAACAATCTGTGCTGCATGCAGACAAAAGTGAGGGCTATGCAGAAATGGAATGTTTTATTACATAGAAGCTTTTAATAAGCTTTAAGCCACCAATCCCACATTAGGAGGAATAGGAATAAGGAGAAATAGTGCAGTAAGCCACACTTTTGCTGTGGTTGACAGGCACTGCTGTTATTTGCTGGATAACATCCACTCAGTTTGATGGAACACCAGATTTCAAATAGTGGGTGTGTTTTGTTGGTGGTCTATGACACTGTGAAATGAGGAATGGAAGGCTGATACCTGGGCATAGCAGGGAAAGGGAGGTCAGACATGGAGGTGGTATCTTATGAAGGGCTGGATCCAGGCACAGGCTGCCCAGTACTGAGAAACAGGAGGAAGGTCAATGGAATTTTTTGAAGAATTGGGCAATATCCAAGAACTGATTGTCTTTACACAATAAGGACAGGCTGTTATGTCAGTTCAGGGCAGAGCATAGTGGCACTGGTAGAACTGTGCACTAATGTGTCCTCTGTTTTAGGGGATGTTGAGGGTGGCCTCTTTGTATCCTCACTGCTTCCAAAGTTATCCAAGAGAAGTAGTATGAGAGGGTGAGTCTTAAGCATTGTTTCCTGTCAGAGATATCTCTATGTCAGAGTGAGATTCCCAGATGGGATTCTCCACTATTACAAGTAGGAATGGGACTGGTGAATGTGCTCTAAAAGCTGGAGGTAACTCTCATTAAAAAGGCATGCAGTTTTCACCTTCTCTTAGGCTGCTTAGCAGTCTAGCAGCAGATTTAGCAGCTGGATCTTCCATCTCAAGGTCTGATCATGATCATGTTTGTCACTTAGTGCTGATGGAAAGGACATACTTATCTTAATCCTTTCCTTAGCTACCAGTTGTGGACCCCAAATACTAATTGAGCTACCGCATTTTTTTCAAGGTGGTTTATGGGAAGTATGTAGTGAAGTGCTCAGCGGGGATTGGCAGGCACTCGGGAGAGCTGATGAGCCAAGATTGTGGGAAAATAGAGGGAAGAAAATGGCTTGCCCAGTGACTGATTTGCCCACCAAGACTTTTGCATTCTCAGTGCTTGGAAACAAAGATGTGTTGTTCACATACCTTTGCAGTCCAGAAGATTCTGGCCTGAGTACTGTGTGAGCAGCATTAGCTCTTCCCTATGAGTTTGGTAGCTGTGTTCCAGTGACCAGTTTAATCAGGTCTGTTACAGTGTTGACAAACCAGTGGCCAACACATTCAGTAGTTACTGCTGGTTTGGGATGCTTCCATTTGGGAATGCTCATTTTTCCACACTGTATCTAGGTCTGGCTTTCAGCTAATGGAAGCTAGGCTTTTCGTGTGACGAAGGGATTCTCGAGTCACCCCAGACTGTATACTCAGAAATAAACTGTGACTCACTTAAAAATGTAATTCAGTATTTTTATAGGAGAATTTTTTTAAATTTAACAATATTTGTGTTATTAAATTTATACCAAATGTGTATTTGGAAGTATTTCTCACTGAGTAGTATAGAGACGTCTTGGGTGTCACTGTAAATTAATGAGCGTCTGTTTTTCATTGTAGTGAGAAAGCTGTGAGAAAGCATCCAAGTGAGAGTGTTCACCATTAGAATTCAGCCTCTATGGTGAGATGTGATACAGGGTTCTCTGAATGTTTCCTCTTGAATCCCTCCATGCTGAAAGGTTTAATATCTAACAGGTCTTTTCCTTCTTTTGATGCCAAAACACAAAATTACTTGCAAGGTCAATTTTGCTCTGGAAATGTGTTTCTAAGGTGGTATGCCAACACAGTGCCACAATACCTCGTGGCCTCTTTGGGGCTATTGTTAAAACTACTAATGGAAATTGAAAACGAAAACAAGGCAGGAAGGAAAAACCTCTTTATTCTACGCATTCTCCTGCTTCTTCACTTTTCCTTGAGACATTTTGTCTGCATGTGTATATTTAGTGTGTACCTCATATATGAGGAGGAGCTATAAGATGATTTGTATTAGCCAATAAGCTGTGTGTCTTCTGGGAACATTAAATCCTGCGTTTGTACAGACTGAAAATCAGGATTTAAGAGAAGTGCAGCCTGGGTCCAGACAAACCTAAGACCTGAGTGCGTTCATGAGCACTTACTCTCTATGACTTTCCTTTCATTTGCTAAAATCTCTTTGCCCTTCCTTTATTCTTCTGTAGACCTTGTCTAATATTTCTCTTTTCCATCAGAGTAATAATTCCCGGGAAGGTTTTGCCAGATAATCTTTGAAAAGTGTTTAAGATCCTTGAGGAAAGGTCGTCACTACAAGGAGCTGAACCCTAGTGACAGGACTGCAAAATAAAATTTAAAAAAAAAGGTAGAACTATGGCACAGCTAAAAATAGAGACTGAAGTTCCTCTTCATTCTCAAGCCATATAAGGATCTATGCATAGCTGTGTAAGGCAGGATCTTCATAAAAAAAAAAGTAGTTTTGGCTGATTTAACATGGGAAGTTCATATGTTTCCTTTGTAGAGCTAAATCATCATTTTAAAGCTGTCAGAAAGCCGCTCTTGAAATTAGAGTAATTTATTGCTCTCTGTGCCCAAGAACAGCTACAAGTGTAAACACAGGCACTCCCTTGGCTATATCCAGTGCACTTTTCCAGATCACTTCCAAGTGGAATAACAAAGAATGAAGCAACATTTCTCTGCCACTGACAATCGAAGGATTAGTTGTTCTTTACTGGTACCTCTAAATGGTGGCACCAGGGTCTGGTGTTTGTCTAGAATTTCCAGTGACATTGCTGGCAGTTCCAGGCACGGAGGGCATGCAGGAAAAAGGTATTGCTCTGGTGCAGAAATCTCCTTGCTAACAAACTTCTCATCTACACAGATGTGCACACATGCTTACACACATACAGAGGTGTTTATAGACCACATCACTCTCTAAAATTAGTACTTACAGAAAATGATATATGCAGTAATTTCATACTCTTAGTGCCTTTGTGACTGTGCATTTCTAAAAAAATACCCGTGTGATGTATTGATGATACTGCTTAGATTTTCATCTGACAGAATGGTGAGTGTGCTTGACTTGGCAAATCTTGTAGGACTGTGAGGCAGGAAGCCCTAGAAATCTAAAATGGATCAGGCTCGTTGCAAGATTCCCTATAGCAATTCTAGGATTCCCATCCAGTGGTATAGGATTTCCTGGTTTTTGATAGTGTTGGGTAGAAAAGGTGCCTCAAGATGCTGATTAAGAGAAGGACATCAATTCAATATAAGCTCCTCCTGCTGACGGTGAAGAAGCATTGCTGAATCTGATTTGTGTAACCCACGTGAATATGCAAGATTTGGTCGTACGTGAGTCGGGGGTTCTGCTGTTAACTCACACAACAGGCTGGGAGGTGACAAAGGCAGGGCAGCAGACCTGAACTAGCCAAGAGCATACTCAGTACTGCATGACATCATGCTCAGTATATAAACCAGGGAATGGCTCAGAAACTGGCTGGGCATCAGGTTTCGGGTAGTGAGCAATTGCATTGTGCACCTCTCACTTCGTATCCTGTTTAATTAGTATTATTGTTATTCTTATTTCTAATCTCCTTGTGTTGTCCTATTCAGCCGTTCTTATCTCAACCCATCAGCTTTTACCTTTCTCTTCCGATTCTCCCAGTCCCACCAGGGCAGGGAGTGAGTGGCTGCATGGTGCTTGGTTTCCGTCTGCATCTAAACCACGATGACCTATTTTGTGCCTGATTTGTATTTGGACTGCTGTCCAAACCACAGTCACATCATCTCTTTTTTTTGCAACCCAATTTGTTTTCAAATGCAAACCAAATAAATAAATGAGGCCCCCCCCAAAACATAGCTATTTCCAGTCTGTGTATCCTCATTGATTCTTTCTTTGTACACTGTGGAAAAATGAGTACTAGACCCAGTACAAGCCAGTCTGCTGGGTTCCATCGGTTTTCAGGCATTGCTCACATTTCCTGTCTATCTTTTGTGTCATCTCTTTTCATTGCTGCTTTAGATTAGCCACAACGCAGAGCCATTCATGGTTGTCATATGGTATGTATCAGGCTTAATTGTTCGTCCTGCCTTTCATCATCTCATCGTATTTCAGAGACCACAATTAACTATGATTCTTTTGAGGCACCCAGCTTGCCTTTACTTGCTACTTACCCTTACCCATCCATATGGTTCAACTTGGTTTTCAAAGACCTCTGTCATTTTGCTACTTTGTTCAACGCAACAAATCCAAGAACTATTTTGGACAGCTTGTTTGCTGTGGCACGTGTACACACCTAGCTATTGGAATTTTATATCAGAGAGGAAAAGGCAGCTGGTAGATCTGGAGAACTGTGGAAGATTGTGCTACGACAGACTGATCCGAAAGCTTGTATTTGTGGATTATTGGCATAATTCCTGGTTATGTCCCGTCTTTCTCTGGTCTGTGCAGTGATGATGTCTTGTCCCTCAGGGAATTTTATTGCCGTCTCTCTCTCTCCTGTTAAGAACATTTTCCTAATTTGGTGTCTTAATCTAAAACTGCTCTGCTTTGTGCTGTGTATTGTGTTCCAAGACTGAAAAGGATTCCCAAAGCTCTATTTTTATGGCATGCTTTTGCATCTCCATTAAAATCAATGGGGACATGTTAGAGAGAGGGAGGGCAGAATTCCTTCTATGAAGAATTTTCATCTAAGATATTTTAGAATATGGTGACATTTCTTTCTCTCTGAACTTTTCTTTCTCGTACACTCTTCTGTGCATATATCCAGCTCTCCAGCAATTGTTTGGACAAACAATTCAGAAACATTTGCAGAGAAGACAGGAGGGAATGGTAAAGATCATGACTGAATCAAAGTTGGATCTTGATGCCAGTGGATTCTGAGCACCAGATTTTCCAGCATACCCAGCTGAAAATACAGAACAGGGAGAGGGATGTTCAACTTGTTCAGCTAAAGCTGGACTTTTACCTTTAAACCTCACTTCCACAGTAATCTCAATTTGCCATACAATTGAATGCTTAAAATTAAAGCAAGGGATTAGTTAAATTTTTCAAGTCAATCTTGTTTGTCTGTGCTTTGAGGATTCCAGACTGATGACAAATATGGTAGTATTTGTGTGTGTATATTTGAAGTTGACTTAATTAATGAAACCCATGGAGTCTAACCCCTAATCTTATTTAAAATGTCAGATGCACAGAAAGAATCTGTTTTACATTTGAAATGGAATAGAAATGAAAGCATTGCTTTCAAATTTATTTTTAGTTTGGTAAACTATTTGTGTACCCATAATATCCATTTAATTTTGGAGTTTGGTCCATAAGGAATGCTGGGACAGGATGAAAAATAAGTGTAGTAAAGGATAGTTTGGGGTTTTTTTTCCTTTTTTTTTTTTTGTTGGTTTGTTTGTTTGCATCTGGTAGGTGGTTTTGCCATTTCTGATAATCTTTGGGACTGCCTGTGAGCCAGCTCTAGATATTTCACCTTCTCTAATAACATGTTTATATTTATAGTCCCTGATTTTCCCAAGATGCTGGGAAACATGGCCTCTGTGAAATACTTGCATTGTGTTGATATGATAGAACCAAATGATAAAAATATCCAGTGATGTTGACAAAAGGAGAATATAAGGATTGAAATATTTTACTAATTTGTCAAGGAAATCTGGAAAACATCTGCCTCCACTGTTTGTTCTTCTGTTGCTTTGCTTTTAATTATCCCCACCTCGTTTTAATGGAACATAAACTACCATTTCACAACTTTATATGATAGACCAATCCATAGACAACTGCCGTGACATTTGCAGTACCCTGGACTTGCCCTTCTCTTTCTTCCAGATGTCTTCTGTGCAAACATTTCTAAACTAAATATTGATTAAAAACAGTTTAAGGAATAGACACAAACAGTCTCAGTGAACAGGCACATTAAATGCAGTTGTGGAGGTCAAAACAAGACTTGTTTAATTTCCATATGCTTTTTCTGATTCATGAAAGGTGAAGAATGAAGACTTTTATTCACGTCTGATATTCTCACTTGCATGACACTGAACATGGGGTGTCTGCTAGGTGTGTTTTAATAGTCTGGCAGCAGGTGATACCTGGAACTCTTTTCCATAGGAGGACAGCAAGAAAACAATGCGGTGTTTTACCCATGAATGGGAGCAAGCTGGTAAGCCTAAGGATGTAACCAGGCAGATGGGAAAATGTTGATCCAAAGTGCTGCTCAGTGGCACTGCAGAAGTCTTTCAGCCAAGATCACAGAAATCTCAGTCAGTTGACTGAAAGATAAAGAACGTAGGTAGCTATCTGTGACAATGGACATACATCATTTCAGGGCTAGTAGTGGTGATGCAGCTTGTTTGCAGAAGAAAGCCAAGACTGAGCTGTGCCTCATCCTGTTTAGAGACAGGAATTCTTTCAGCAGCTAGTTCCATAATGCTTTTGTGCATAAGCTGTTTCCTTCACTCCTTTGCAAGGCCCAGGGTTTGTCTCATTGGTAACGTTTGAAAAATGTTTTTTTCTGGTCTCTGTGCCCTTACGAGTATCATTGCAAGTGTAGGAAAAAGAAATCCACCTGCCTTCTGAAGATGGTGGAAAGAGATACAAGATTATTGGCAACATCTATTGTTCTTTCCACAAAAGAATGAACAGAGTTGCCTTTCAGTGCTGAGAAGCTTAGCTACAGAAATCTGAAGACCAGCATTTGGTGGTACATGCTGAGAAGGGTAGTTGAGACAGTATTGACTAATGCAGAAGATCTGTATTTCAAATAATGATAACCAAGTTGGGTTTTCCATTTTCCCTTTCCCAGAAATCACTGAGACTGCATCAATATAGCAACAGAACAAAATAAACTCCCGAGGTGCATAATTTTTCCACGAGTATGTGAAATGCTGCTCTGAAGGTATCATACACCATAGATGCAGAGAGCACTCAGCTGCTGTTCCTACAATACTGTAAATCTTGTCAACTTTCTCTTATTATGCTAAATAAGAAATAAACCCAAGATAATCAAGCAATCTGTAGTGAAATTTTCAAACTGAAAGTGAATAATCACATGGAACAATGAGAGAGGTTTCAATCATGACATGTCTCAACTTACTTTTTGGGCATACCCTATGTCGAAACCCCCAGAAAATTGAAAAAAGGGGGGGAAAAAAAGAGTGCAAGTAGAGGATGCAAATGCTGAGAGCAGAGGAGCTGTCATTCATTTGTATAAGTAACTGTTTCCAGAGTCTGACTCTTGTGAATCCCTATTTCCAATATAAATGTTCTTTATTAAGTAAAAGTGAGGAAATGTTACTAAATGTGTGTGGAACAGAGACTAAACTGACACATTTGGCAGGGCTGCATGCTGTAGAAGAAGGAATACATGCTTTAGAGTGACCAGGGCTTGCAAAGCTTTTGTTGTGTAAACATTTGAGCATGTTTGACTTCAGTGTTCAAATAAGCAACTAACTAACATGGCAGAAGAGTAACCCCAGCAAGATACAGTTAGCTTAAAAAATAACTAAGGGTCCTTTACCACCCATATTGGCCAGAATGAGCAAGAAAGATCTTTTTTTTTTTCCAGAAGTAATCAAAAAGCAAGTTGAAGTGGAAAGGTGAAAGATTAAATGGTAAGATTAGACAAAAAAGGGAAAAAAAAAGTGATCAGGAAGGAACTTTGGGTAAGAGGATTTGGTAAACTTTGGTAAGAGGAGTTTTCAAGACACTGGTGGTATATTCCTGATTTTTTCATAGGCCAAGCTGCTTGTATACCTGTCTTCTGAATAATGCCTAGGACGTGTGATAAGAACAAAACTATGATTTTACTACAGTTGCCTTTGATAATATTTAGTGGTCCTGATAATATTTATTGGTCCTGATAATATTTAGTAGATGGTTGGACTTGATCTTGAAGGTTGTTTCCATCTTTAGTGATTCTGTGATTCCATTCTATACTATAAACACTTCCAGTTGGGAAAGAATTACTTTCACCTTAGAGTTTCTGGAACTGGGCTCTGAATTCTGGAATAAGATAGTTGTGAATCATTGTCACTCCTGGGAAACATTCTGAATGTGCAGAGTTAAAACCGTTTCAGTTTGGCTTGTTCCCACAATGCAAATATCCACCTGTGCATTGCTGTGAAAAGCTTTTTCTGAATCATCTCTTCCTATGGGTCTAATATTGATTTAATTGTGGGGTTTGGCATTACTTAAAAGCTTGAAGTGTTTTTAATAGATAAAATATGTTGTGTCCGTTATTTGTGTCGGCACTCCCTGGGGAATCTCGCTGCTCCGAATGTTTTCTTAGAGCCATATACATCCACAAACCCTTGAGATGTCAATTCAAGCACTGCACCCAGGGAATAATGACTAACAGACTTCAGACAATGGAGAAATCCAGTTTAAAATCCAAAACTCTGTTATAAAAATCCTACTTATTCTTTGCAGGTTTCTGTAACAAATGAACTCTCTTTGCTATTTCTAAATATCCAATTCTATTCATATTTATCTGGATTAGTCCCCAAGACCACAAGCAAAGCTGATTGGAAAGGCAATTGCAGGGCTCTCATCTCCAATTCTCATCTGGATTTTTAAATTGTGATGCTTGTATAGCATCAGGACAGACTCTTAATAAATGATACCTCAGATAATTCAAGGAACTTATTTGAGGATGTATTTGAAGTCAGTAGAGATTTTCCCCTTTTAGGCTAACTGCTCTGCACGGGGGTACATTAAAGAATTCTTTTGGAACATGATTCAGACCCCTGATTCATGGTATACTCGAGCTATTTTTAATTTGCTCAATGAAAATTTATAGGAAAGGAAAAGCACTGTGTATTTCTGTTGTTCCAGTTTCCTGATCCTTCTGTGTCCCCTCAGGTCCACTCCTTTACCAAGAGCAGTATATAATTTTGTTTAGATTTTTACATATTTCTTCTACTGTCATGTACTACTCTACCATGCATCAGTTACAGGCAATATGTGTTTTAAGTCACTTAAAAATGATCTCTGCTTGATGATAGGTGTTTCTTCCTATGAAATGGTTAAATTCTCCAGCTCAGCCTCTTGACGTGAGCTTGTTAGATTATAACTGGACCTTCGTGCTATGTACTGCCACACAGAACAGATGCTTGCAGAAAAAGGCAGCAGTAGATGAGTATGATGTACTGAAGAGAGTAGTGCTGGGAAGGATGCATAATTACTCATGATCACTCTCAACTTTTCACCCTGTCATCAGCACTGCCACACCTCCCACTGCCCTTTGCTTTTCCATGGGAAGGGCCCAACTTTCCTTAGAAAGCACCTCAAGATGTTAGGATAGATTCAGCTTTCAGTTAATACCTGGAGCCTTTAAACTGGTTTGAATGCAGTTATTTCAGAATTAGAAGTGATAGGAGGTTGACCTGGGCTTCTGGACCAACAATGGCTAACTTGGCTGACAACAGCTAATCTAAAATAACGGTGGTTGTCCAAGAGGATTCTCATCCTGAAAAACAGGAGTGTGAGTGGAAGATATCTGGACTAGCTCCTAAATGAAGCATCTTTTTGTCTATGACTGAGTTAGGAAGTTGAGCCTGTTTTCTTAGGATGAGCTCAGTAACTTCATGTCTGGGGTACAGGGGATATTCCACACCCTGTGTTAAGACTGTCTTTGTGCAACATGAAGTGAAATTATTGTCTTCCATCTAGCATTAACCTTCTATTTTTACTTGGGTATGTTTCATTTTGGCCTTTTGCCTTTTTATTCCTTTAAATAAATATGCTTTTAAAGGCATAGACATTTCTCATAATCCTCATTATTTGGATGTTTATTTTTTTTTCTTCAAGGCTTTATTATGTTGCAGCCTGTAAGTAAATTTTGAAACTAAATAAAACTATCAGGAAGTAACAATGCTGCCATTAGGTCCTAGCTGAACTATGTTTTATGTTAAAGATATGCAAATTATACAGATGTTAACATGAAAATGCACCTCGGGATGATTACTGGAATAGCCTTATAATGGTTTAACTTGGTAAACTCTGTCTTTATGATAACAATACAGGATCTGCAGACTCCCTTCTCTTCCCTTGGTTTTACTGCAATAGGTACAAATCATTTATGGCTTTATGTAAAGGCTGAGATGCCTTGCCCCTATCCCAGTGCCTTCTTACCTCATTACACACTCATCATCTGCCCTGGCTAATTTGTATCATGAATTTAGGAAAATAATCCAGTTCAGACATATGAAAGTTTTTGGGACCTGAGCTGGTAGCGTGCTGTTTAAACTGAGATCTGAGAAGTTCACATGCAGTTCGGAATGACTTACTCTGCTGGAGCAGGATCACTGCAGTGTGTGATCTGACCCTGTCCCTCCCCACCCCCTGCGGCATGAAAAACCATCTGAAGGGTTTATTTACCACAGCTGCCCATGAAAGCTGGTTTAAAATCAACATTCAGAGAACAAGCCATGGGGTTCCAGTGCAGTACAGAATCTACCAGAGAGGAGAGTATTGCTCTTGGACTAGGAAAACAACCATTCCTTTTAGGAAAAGATTTTGAGGTTTTGAAGTGTATTTATTTTACAATAGGAAATGACAACAAGGCCTTTTAAAATTCTCAGAGACAGACAGATAGAGACAGACCCCAGAGTAGACAAGAGTCTGCATATTTCACCAAGGATGGGGTAATGGGAGTGTTGGTTCCTGGGCAGTGTTATTTTAGCTTTGGAGCTGCAGCTTCTTCAGCTATCTTCATATCTTACATGAAGAAACATTTTTGTTCAAACTGACATATTTCCTCAAAAACTTGTAGTTTTTGTAAAAGGTTCCATGGGAAAGTAGCTCTCCCTTGTATTCAGTGACCCGGAGAAGTTGCTGTATATACACACCTTGTCAAACAAATATGGCAATGCAGATGGCTTGGGACATGTAGGAGACTAACATAAATGGTGAGAAACAGAAATCACCCAACACTGGATCAGGGATTTGTGAAAACTCTAACAGCATCTTTGGTTTTTAGAATGTTTCTCCACCTCTCCCTTGAGGCAACCTTGGACCTCTGCGTGAATTTATGGCCGTAGTTGTTTTTCCTGTATTATTTCTGTGCAACTATTTTTTCCTCTGTAGAGGCGTGTTGCTGCATTTTGCTGCAGCTTTCTGTAAGAACCATCTTGCTTTAACCATTTTAGCCTACATTCCCTTTTATTCTTTTTTTTTTTTAATATAGATTCCTCCTGTCCCTTTTGATTCATCTGGTTCATTTTCAAGGCATCCTGTTTATTTTTCCAGCTGTTTGTTTTTAGTGTGTGTTATCTGACCTTTTCTGTCTGCTCTTTTGGGGATGTATACAAAGCTCTTCCTTTATTTGCATTTGCTTTTCCTTCTCCCCTCCACAGTACCTAATGTTCACCAGTGGAACCTAAGAACAGGAAAGGGGAATAAAAATCCACACGCCCCCAGGAGTTGATAAGAAGCAAAGTTCTTTGCTAAACACTTCCTTCTGAGCTGCTTCAGCTTTGCCTTGTTTCTTCTCCACATGTCTCCCTTTGGGGTCCTGCACAGCCCCTTGCATATAGTAACTCAGACTGTTCACTAATGTGGAGAAGGGAGAGAAAACCATGTTAAACCATGTTCTGAGAGCTTTTCAGCTTGCACCTGAGAATTTGTGTTGATTTAGCCAGAACTTGGGCAGCAGTTGCTGTTAAATAAAATGAATCAGTTGCCTGCAATGGAAACATGTTGGGTTTTGGGTGGAGGTGACCCAGCCTCTAGAAGGTAGTTGGTGCTGTGAATGCCTGGCCATGCTGTGTAGTCTCAGAAGAAGCTGTGCCACTAAGCCAGTAGGGTCCTTGACCTTTGGATTCTCAGTCACCTAAATTTGAATTTGGGACAGGATGTGTTTTGAAGAGGGACGTTGTAGTTCAAACTGGAGTTCATTCAAGGAATTCCTGCAGTGCCCGTACGGTCACTTCTGGCCTGGTTGCTCACTTGGTGAACCAAGACCAGGTAGCTACTTATTAAAGAGTTTCAGTGAATATTTTATGGTGATGATGCAGCCAGGATTCTCGCCTTGGGATAAATGTATGGGATTAATTCTGAATTTTCTTATAGACCTCTTTCTCTGTGCTCCTGTGAATCCATCTCAACTTCTTGTCTAGACCGTGACTGGGCTGATGAGAATTTGAGTAACTGAGAATGGAAGAGTGTAAATTCAAGGTTGAAGTGCACAGGGAGATACACCTGAGTATCTGATCAATGTTTATTTTTGGGTAACTCAAAAACACAGGCAGGGGAAAAGACAACCAGTGCTAAGGATGAACTGGTAATTAGATATAGTGAAGATAAATTTCAGCACAAGAGATCTTGCTGCGCACTGCCTTCTCATGTTGAAAAGATGGAGGTTTGTTAGCAGAAGGTTTTAAGTTACTTTGCAGGATTAATATTCTACATTAAATAGATGAAGGTGCTTGAGAAAATACAGTTCATCCTAAGCATTTTTTGACAGAATATATTTTATCCATATAGGGGCTTTAGCAGAATTGTCAGCAATGTCTCATGATAGATGACTATATGAAGAATTGTAAAAGCCTATTAAAAAAAAGGACCAGACAACTTAGTGCTATGCCAGTCTATTTGACTCTGAGTGGGTGGTTGGGAAGGGATGGGGTGATCTTCTAATGGGAATTTAATTATATACCTTCTAGAAATAATGGGAATCCAGAGATGATTAAGGAAGAGATGAGGAAAAAATAGCATTTTGGAGAAATTTCCTCACAGAGAGAATGATTCATTTTGGACTGTGCTGTCAAAAGGCAGCTATGGAAACTGCAGCTGTGGATGTATTAAATAGGAGTCAGGCAGGTGCTTACTGGAAAAAATGTTATGGATGGAAACAAGCACCAGGAGGAGTGGGAGGAATCTGCAGAGCCAGCTTCCGGTTTTTGGTTACAGCAGAAGAAATGTGTTATTCTGCATTTGCATTGCAGATACACAACAGTTCTCAGTCTGAGAAGATGCTTGGCTGCCATGGATTTTCATGAACATGTGTGCAAGGGGCCATTCTCACCTTCCACTAACATTTTCTAAAAGGAAGAAGCGTATCAAATGCCAGGATGAAGGGAACAGTTCCAGGATGGAAAAGGTTGAGCAATGGTGGTGTAATAGAAAGCAAAATTTGGCCCACATTAATTTCCTCCAATAGGGCTGTGTTTTCCATTAGTAATGCTCACACTAATGAGTATCTCTGACATATGACAGCATACCAAAAGTTTAGCCCTGCAGAGGAAGGCATAGAGTGATGAAGAAGTGTATTAGATGTTGGGGTTGAAAGCAGGAAACAACAGAGAGGATGGAAGAGGAGCTGAGGGAGGTCAACAAATTGCAGCCTATTATTGGTGCCATCATGACTTCAAGAAGAGTCTGATGTTCTGCATCAAGGGACTTGTTGAGATGTGAGCCTGTGGTGAAACTGAAGAAGCTTCCAAGAATGCTTCTTACCCAAAACTACTTGTTTCCCTTAGCTCTCAAACTTCCTTTTGCTTCTTTGTCCTGGCTGTTTGGATTCAGATGTCGTGTAATTGCTGATGTTGCCATTGGTTTCTGTGAAGTCACTCCCATTTATGCCAGAAATTGCAGAGAAGTCACTAATCATAAGGAGAGACAGCATGTAAGTGTAAACCTCCAGAGATGCTCACTGAGGCTGTTACTGCTTTCTTTCCTGCATCTCAAGTGCGAGTCTGGCTCGGGGATCACATCTGGATGTTTCTGGGTCATAATTTGAAAGCAGTTTCCAGTTTATCTCAGTGCAGCTCCATTACACCCCAGTTTCTCTGTGTTGTCCCAGTGCCCTGCCTGCACACCAACCAACACAAAGATAGCTACAAAATGCAGCTGTAATAACAGAAGCCTCCAGGTTATTTCAGAAGTCCAGGAACCAGACCCTCAGCTGGTTCAGATCAGCACAGATCAGTTCACTGTGTTGGAGAGACACTGATTTTACACTGGCTGAAGATTTGTCCCTGAGATTTCTTTTTGCAAATGGCATGGGGAGAAAGTTGCTGTAGAGGGCTGAGGTAAAGAAATCCTGTTTTCTTTTGGAAGAGTTTCAGACTGACTCAAATGCCAGTCATCAGTTTATCTCCTGAATCCTGGGGATACAATTTGCTAGGTAAAACCACATCTGTTTTTCAGTTCAGTTTCACCTCTTTGAAAGCATGTCCAACCTACCTTCCTAAATGCCTCCATAAAATTAGGTTTTAGTTACATATGTTTCATTCTGTATTGCAGGTTTCCATGGCACACTGATTTGCCAGATAAAGCAATCTGCAGCCCATTTATTTTATCTTAAAGCCTTTTAAATCTATCTTCTCTAAGCTTGAAATTCTCTCATGCAGGCATCCAGTGCTGTTGAAACCCCTATGCCAATAATTCTTAATGACGTGTGTGTCTAGCCAGAGTAATTCTCCTCATTCAATTTGCAATTTTCCAAGTCAATCCTTTCGGCATTGTGACTGTAGCCATTTATTTTGCATTCTGAGACAGGCAGCTCCCTTAAACAAAACGATCCTGACTTTACAGGCAAAACAGTGTCTTATAATGAAGGGCAACTAAACTTCAAGTTTGTTTTGGAAACCAGGGATAGTATTATCTTTGCTTGTTTGCTCTCCTGGGCTCGAAGCTAATTTACATCTATGTACACAAACGTGCAAAGCCTTCTCTTGCTGTTTGACATAAAGGACAAAAGCAGAACCATTTCCCATTTGGCAGCCTGTTTTGTCTCTACTCTTGTTCAAAGAACACGTTGGACCATGGCTTGTATCTTATGCTGTTTCCCATGCTTAGGAGCTGATAGCTGCAGTAACCAATAGGTACTCTGCTGTTCAAATCCAGACTCCTGGTTTCTGGAGGCAGCGTACTTAGGACATCTTGATGGAAAGAAGCCTTTTGCAGTGCTCCGTGGCCAACCTCAGCCATCTATTGAGATCTCAGTGACAGCTCAGAAGGGAAATTTTGCTGCTGCTATAAAGAGGATTGCAACAGCTCGAGTCTTTGGAAGAAGCTGAGTTGAAGATAACTGGGTGGGAAAGGGGAGTTCTCAGCAGAACAAACCAGAATGGGGACATGTTTTTATCTTCAGGAACCATTGTGCTGTACATGCTTGTTTTGTCCTGAAAACAAGAAGCTTTTGATCCCTGCACAAGGAAGATTAATGTGAGCTTAAGAGCTTTTACTTTGGCCACTGTGAAAAAAGAACTTATAAGCCTCCCTCATTTCATTCATTTATTTTTGCCTGTTCTTCAATACTCCTTGAAGGAACAGATACGTTTAAGGATGTTTATTTTAAGTTGGTACTCTGGATTGAAAAGCTTTTCCATCTGTTTCTGCCCTGCATTGGATATAAGATTTTGCAGACTGGAGCATTTATCAGAATCCCAGCTCAGGCTACTTACTGGCTTTCTGCCTTCGGAAGTGGGCTGTGTTCATCACCACTGTAGCTTCACTGAAATTGGTGGAATGACACCATCTGACCCACCATCACAAGTTCTTCCTGAAGTATCATCGTGCATTCTGGGCACAATGGCTGTGTCTTGGTTGACTTGTTTAATGGAAATATATTGAATTATATGTAGTTTTCATGATTACTGAAGATTACTGGTTTGCCTTAAGAACCTCTTGGTTCTGATTTTTTCAGTCCATGAGTGATTTAGGGAACAGCTTTCAAACTTGCCATCTCAAATTGCAGCCACAGATTTGGTATACAAGCTGTTTAAGCAGGCAGAAATTGGGAAGGCGCCTGCTGTCTTGACTGAACCAAAGGAGCAGTCAGTTTGGGCAGTTTTGCTTTCTTTCACATAGTCCACAAAATACATCACCTCTGTCACATTGTTACTCCCCACTCCCCCTTTTCCGATTTTCTCAACATTCTCCCAGATTGTGTTGTATAAGCCCTTTGGGGTGCTGGTCCTAAATGCTGCCCTTAATTGTGAAGCACCTTGCCTCATGAGATGGTCTCTGATTTCTGTTGGAACAGCTTATGGAGCATGGTTTTGACAAGAGCTGGCAGACTCGGGTCTTTTCTAGCTTAGGTCTAAGAATCACAACTCCACGTTCCGATTTCAGAATCATTTCCATTTGGAAAGACTGTTTTTCATTTCACTGACAGGTTATTTTTTCTCTAATATTTTATTTACAGAGTGGAGAGCTGGAAGTGACATAGGTCGTGAGGCCAAATATCAGGTTCAGTTAGGGAAGGAACATTTTCAGGCTTTGTTAGCTTTCTGGAAAAAAAACATCTTTTGGGACAAAGCCTTTCATGCCTACCTTCAGCCAAAATGTCACTTGCTTTGGAAAGATTGAAGAAAATCAGTTAAGAACCCACATTAGTTAAGGGAGGCTGGAAGAAAAACAAAATTTGACTTTTTTTGAAAGTAATTTTCCACCCTTCTCTATTATATGGAAGGAGCGGTCAGAAGTAGAAGAGAATTCCTCTTTAGAAGTGTTTACCACAGCAAACCTACAGAGCCCACTGTTTATTCAGCACTGCTGTGGAAAGCCCCGCTGCAGTCACGCTGCAGATCTACGTGAAATGACAGAATGGAGATTTAACTGTCACTTTCCCATGTCCCTGCTTTTTCTCTCGCTTCCTTCATTTTTCTTATGCTTTGACAAGATTTGGGAAAGGGCTTGTTCCTTAAATTGTGATTGGTCTCCCTTGATACTATTTCAGTGAACATTGTCAGCAGTTTGGCTGGCAGGCACATCTTGGATACCACTGTGTGGAAGTTTTGACCGTGGACAGCCGCTGTGATTCTAGCTGGGAACCACTACAGTGAAAAGAGAATTTCTTCTAAATAGTGCCCACCCAGGAACTAATGCTGAAGAGAATATCCAGGCTGTTCTCAAAAAGACCTGTGAGCTAGGAGAGGAAGAGGACTGAAGTGATGTCAGTGTCACAGCAGTGCCTGAGAGTGCCTTCTCAGTGGTTAAGCATATCTGAGGCATCAAGATGGAAAAATACTTCAGAGATTTTGTAAGCAGTAGGAAAATTTCCAACTATTTAGCAAAGTTAATGCTGAGCTCTTCTGACTCATAGCACTAAAAAACTGCTCCAGTCTCACTGCTGAATCAATTAGCTCAGCCAGCACCCTTCCCATCAAAGTAACACCTTCCCTTCTTGCTCAGTTTTAAGACCTAATTCAATAACTTCAATAACAAATGCATAAAGCTGTATTCCCTTCTGTACCCGCTTCTGCCAAAGGTTTCTTGCGTGTTTCATCTTGCCCTGCTTGCACATTTCATGATATAGTTCCCCTCAAAAGAGAGTTTGGAGCCTGTGCTAGAAATCCAAGTCCTTACAGTCAAACCAAATGAGTTGTTATTTGTAGTCCTCCAAAGAAAATATAGTCCAGGGATGTTCGATAGTGAGAATTCTCAGGATCAGGCAGAGGCTGCTCTGGGGTGGATCAGTTTGTTTAACACAGCCAGGGGAGCTGAACTGGGGACTGGAAGAACTGCCTGACTCTGCAGTCTTAAAGCTGCAACTGAAGAGGCTGGACCAAGGCCCATGGGGTCTGTAACACACAGTCAGCCCTGGATCCCCACCAAATGTACTTTAGAACTTATTCTAGAAGTTGTATTGTGCCTGTAACCTTCACAGTCACACTGGCTCTTTTGTTTGGTCACCATAATTGTCTGTAGGTCTCTTCACTGTGTCTTTTATTGAAGCAGAATTTTCTCTGTGTGAAGAGCTCTGTTAGCAATTCTTTGGCATTGTAATCATTGCATCTATTTTCTTTTTATTTTTTATGATTAATTAGTCAATTATATGAAATTACCTTTTACAATTAAAGCATAATTTAGAAAAAAACACTGAGCAGATAATGCTCATTTGTCATTAAATTGCTTCTAAGTCAGGCTGTTGTATGGCAAGGTGTTTCTAGTTTCTGCTTCTACTGTTGGATGAACAGCATTGACTAAAAAACGTGCTGTAATATAGTGTTTGGAGTGACTCAGTCTTGTCCTTCAATATTTAAAAGGAAAAGGACATAGATTTGCATTTTACATTGTTAATAAAAAGCATTTGGGCTTTGGGAGGTTGACGCAGCTCTGAGCTGAGTGTTTGTAATATGGAATTGAAAGGGCAATAGATGTAACTGTTATTTAAACTGTGACATAAAAAGGAATCTAAAATATGGTATCTTAAAAGTTGTTTCTATTGTAAAAAGGGAAGGACGAATCAGTTATTGCTGGTGTAATTGTTTAGTTATCCATCAGATTACTGCAAACTGCATGTGTGTACTTTTCAAAGTGCTTTGGTGTAGACAGACACAGACCTTTGCTCCTGAGGAATTCAATGATTTGCCCCATGGGAATTGCTGGGCTTGCTGGAGTTCACTTAATGACACTGATGGGTCAATTCTCTGCCAGAGCCAACAACTCATCTTCATCATCTTCTCAACTTCACATCCACTAATGATCAGTCCTCATAATGAAGGCATTTTTCACCCTGCCAAGAGTCACAAGGAGAAAAATTGATTGACAGAGTTATCTGGATTGTAGTAATTAAATCAGGGCAGACAAATCCCTGCTCTCATTATATTTCAGACATGTCTGAACCATGAAAACCAGAGCTGAAGCATGCTGATTTGCTTCCTACAGTTCAAACTGTGGCATTAAATGCTGTATATGATACATAGGGTTACAGTACATAAACGTGAGCAAATTAGAAAAGGATAATTGTAAATCACAAGTGGGCTAAATAGAGGTGTTGGGTTTAACCATCTTCAGTGAAATGTGTATATCAAACCTTTGAAAAAAGCTGTTACCTGTAAGACATTAGCATCTTTCAGAAAATGAACTGACAGCCCGTGCATCCAAAGGGTCCAGCCTCATTCTGCAGTGCCAAGCCCAGGAGCAGCATTTGTCTGCACCAGTGAGGCCAAGTAGATGGCAGGTGTAGAAGTGGAGGTGGAGACCAGTGGCAGGGTACATACAGTACAGACGTGGCATGGCCTTGGGACTGGTGCTTGCACAGCAAAACACAACTGTATGGCTTTTGAGCCCTCTTGTTTGTAGATGGGAGCACAGAGTTACGCTCTAGGAGCTGGAAAAGGATTTCAAAAGCTATCGGAATTCTTTTGTTGGTGAATTGCTTGTTGTGCAGCACTCGTTGAAGGATTTGTGTGCAGATGTTCTTTGCCTAGTGCTGCAATCTGGATTCGAGAGCTGTCCCTTGATTCTTGTTAAAGAATTTTTTCTTCCATTAGTTTATTAAGCTGAAGCACTTTTCTGATACTGTAAAATATTGTACCAACTTTAAACAGAGGATGCTGCATGAACCTGAATTAACATTAACCAGCTAATTAAGCTGATTTAATCTAGTTAATATCAGATATAGATGATGTACATTTAGAGAGAGGCAGGTTAGGGTTTAAAGCAGGAAAATTGTGTAAGGAAATCTGGATTCACTGGGAGAGGTGCTCAGATAATACAAACTGCTGTGAGTTCACTGAGCTCAGCTTAAAACACTGAGTTACATTTGTGTGTTATATGGCCCTTATATGATACATTTGAAAACAAACCTTAACAATTTAGAAATACAGATGACAAATGCAATTGGAATTTAAACAAGAGTGCATTAACCAGAAAATAATTCCAGGAGTGAGGGCTTTGGGGTTATAATTCCCATTCCCTTCACATGATTGCTTTGTGGGTCCTTCCACGGGTCCTTCCAGTTTAGCTTAATGAGTGACACAGATCCTGAACTGGAATCAGATATCCAAATCAGCATGGAAGTGCTTCACCTTGGGTGCTGCATGGGTTTGGGTCTGGAGTACTGCTCCAGGACTTTCTGTATCTCAGCAGCTACTGTCAGCATCCAGAGGACGTTCACAGCCCAAAGAACATTCCGTTATATACAGAGAACCAAAGAAAGATTTAAATGTACTTCTTTGTAATGTAATGTTTTGTAAGGTAGAGGTTATTCATCACTTCTGACTTCCACGTTTTGGAACATGTGGCTGTGTATTGCAGGACTTCAAGTAGAACACTTGGTTTTAAAAACAGTCATGGTTTGGGGTGAGCCCTCATTGCCAGCTTCAACAGTTTGAGCATCTTAGGAATCACTGATGCTGACATGTCATGACAATACCTGTTGATGAGTCGATCTTCTGAGAGCCTCATTAGAGTTTTCACTCGCATCCAAAAGGATTCTGGGAAAGAATTGTTCTGACAGAAATCTAAGAGATGTGCACATTGAAATACTACAATTGACTTTGACCTGTCAGTGTCTGTATAAGGCAAATTACCTGTTCTTGGCATGGTACTTGACATGCTGCTTTACTGTACAAGGATTCTTATTAAAAAAAATAAAAATCTCTGCTATTTGTATCAAAAGGATTTTAGTAGCAGATGGTGATACCAAGTATTCTGTCTGGCTGCAGCTGCTGATTATCCTTCCTAGAGATATGCTGCAGTCTAACTTGTAAACTGCTGAAGTTGAGACCAAATTTCACATTGAGGACAGAAAAATTTGTTCACGTGGAAGTCAGAGACTATATGAACACCTGGGGCAAAACGTAAGAGCTGGTCAGCAATAGAAGATGGGCACTGTAAGTCAGAAAATGTGATGGATGTACAGCTTGGCTGAGCAGTTGAAGGCAGGCATTTTATTGGTACATAAAAACTCATCTTTTAAGGGCTCGTAAGGCAATGATAAAGATAATGGTTCAGATTCTGTTGCTTCTGGATTGGCCTGCATATCACCACCAACACTAAGCTGCATTTAGCTTTGCTGTTAGGTCATTTGTGCAAAAACACGGGGGAGATTCTTAGGACATGCTGCATTTTGCATCCAGTAGCCTTGAGTGAATCCAAGGACCAGGCACAACTGGGGCAAGTAAGCAGCTTTTCCAGAAATGGAGAAATATTGTAATATCTGGCTTAACTTCTACACTAGAACAGTAGTGATGCTCCGTGGCTCTTACTGATTGATGCTGAATTGGAGGATAGGAAGATCTGGACTCAAATTGTCTAGGGTTGAAGACTTGATAGATGGCTGAGAAAATTACAGGTGAAGGAGAAGCAGAGAGGAGGATGAGTCAGGAGCTGTTGAAGAAAGGAATTATGAATAATGAAAAGACAGACAGCTTTGGATAAGGAAGCGTTGATACCCTTTAAGAGATGGGAGATGTTTTCCAGAGCAAGGAATTGTCTTACGCCATACCGGGCTGTGTCAGATGATGTGTGGAGTGTTGGAGGAGCTACTTCTAAAGTTGGTGTGTATTGGTAATTCAAAGAGGGGGAAAAACCAGGGAATGTCTGTCATTTGGCTCTAACCCCAAATATCTAATCACACAGACCTGCAGGTGCTGAGGAGCTGGAGAGTAGAAGTGCTGTGTAAACCAGCACATTTTACCTTTACTTTAGTCACATTCACAACCCTTTCCTTTTTAAGCAGAAAAATAAGGCAGTTCAGCTTTAATAATCTGTAGGACCACAGAGAGCTCCCCCAGCCCTTGTAAGCCTGATTTCTTCTGAATCAACAGAACAGGTAAGGGCTTGACTAGTTTCAAAACCAAGCCCAACTGTTGTCCTGTTCAACACAGCTTCTAAGCAGCCATTTCCCTTTTTCACTCTGAAGGACTGATGGGAGCATATGCCATCCTCAGCCCGCCACCTTTTTATACAGTCAGGAAACTACATTCATAACATGTGACTTCAACGTGACAGGAGAAAAAAAATCTTGCAATGCAAATTGGAGAGCAAACAGAATATTCAAATCAATTCTACTGCAGATAAATTCTTACAAATCTTGTGCTGAGTAAAACTGCTGAACCAACATGTTATTTAGTGTAAGAATGGATAACTTTTGTCACACTCTAAAAGGAAAGACGAAGACTAGCACGGTTCATCTACTGCCTTGGAGGCTATTGTTGGAAATCAGATACATAAGTGTTGTGCCTCTGTATACAGCTTTAGTTCCATCTTTGTGATGAAACTCTGTCCCAGATACACACGTTTGTGAGCCTGGATGAGTTGCCCTTCAAATGGCCCAGCAGACAACCAGAAATGGTGATCTGTCAGTGTGTGCTTTGAAAATAAGGACAAAGGGCACTTTGTTGGGTTTGTTACAAACTAGATAATTCGTTCTCATTACATGTCTACAAAACAGTAAATTTTAAGAGAAATAAAAAGCAGAAGGAAACGTGGAGATGTCCATCATTAGAACTCGCCATTTGCTTATGCAGTGTGCCAAGTGGAAAGGGGACTCAAGAAGTTCTTTGCTTCAGAGTAGACCCTTTGAATGCCTGGGTTTCGCTGCCCCTTGTTTGGTTTCCAAACCAAACTCAGGATAGTTGACCTTCTCTATTCAGTAGAACCAAATTAATTCTTTTCCTTTGCTGGTTTTCTCTGCTCCTTCCCTGCTCGGTTCAGAGGTTAGCTACAGCTGCTCCCTTTGCTCACAGCAGAGCTAGCAAAACTGAAGAGTAATAAAATTAGGGGAAGCAATCAAGTTGTAAGAGTTCTGTTGTAAATGTTGGCCCTGACTTCTCATGTGAAGCAGTGCTCAGAGAGATCTGCACTGGAGATATTGAGAGCAAGATTAGTCTCTGAAGCACTTCCCATAAATCCTTCTATGTATTTTTCCATACAGTGGAATAACAATTGGGTCAGGAAAAAAAATTCCACAAACATGGAAAGGGAGCAAATGAAATCTGGATTTCTCCAGGTCCATCCCTGTAGTTACTACTCCTCTGTCCTCCTCTCCTTCCCCAGACACATACAGCCTGTCCTGCTATGGTATTTCACTATAAAGAGGAGGAGTGGGGGCACAATGCTGGGAGATGAAAACCAGCATGTGGCTCACTCACAACCTTCTACATTTCAGAGGGCTTTCAGAAAGAGATCTCTCATTTGATGAAGATCCTTTTTTCTGTTTAGTCATAAACAGATGAATCCTATAATAGCCTCTGTTTCCTCTACTACAGGAGGTCTGTATGATTAATAAGATCTCCCTGTAGTGAATGCCAAGCCAAACAGATGAATGCAAGGCGCATCTGCTGTAGATTAAACATTTGGAAAAAACATTTTATAAATATTTTTTTCCACAACAACATATCCATATGGCAGTTAACTAGGGTATATATTTAAAACCTTGCATGTACAGTATATAGCCATGCATATGTATTTAATATACTTATTAAATAAGTACTTATGTTGTCACTCAACAGATAGATTTCTGATATGACTTCTAATCTATTCGGAATGTCAAATCTGACTGTTTGAAAGGACCACATGTGCTTTATCAAGCAAAACATGAGAAGAGATTGCTTCTGAGTGGGTGGGTTAGTAGGAAGCAAACCTTTTATTTTATTATTTTTCAGACACAAGAATATGTAAGATAATTATCTGGTTAGTATGAGGTAAGTGTAAAATAACATACACTGAATATGGTTAGAAAGATAAGGTTGTCCTGGGTACAGTGAAAACAGATCCTGAGGAGGGAGGGAAGTTAAACTACTTCGAAATTTCTTAGCCAAAAATCCTACCATCTAAATTTAGATTTATTAACGCTTCAAAATACTGAATTATATCTCACTATAATAATTAATGTTTTAGACTTCCTTATCTAAGCAGAATGGGTTAAAGGACTTTACAGAAATAAGACAAATTCTTTTTTTTTTTTTTCTGATCCTTGTTGTACGATGGCAAATTATGTTGGGTTTTTTCCATGTCTCTGTGCCTTCTGCCTCAGAGGACAGGACCGTAATTCTGGATTGATGAGAAATGAAATCTGACATTTCAGCTCAAACTAAAGTGAAATTCAACAAGTAAACATCCAGAGCAGCTATCTGCACTCTCACATAAGTCAGTCTTGTCTCCTAGTATGTTGTTTTTGCAAGACTTAGCAATATTATTTTAGGCTGATTTTATTATGGGATGGGTTTTTTGGGTTTATTTGTCATGAAACTTAAGATCCTGATACGTGATTCAAAGAACCTAATTCCTGAAGTGTTTTTCAAGGGTTTTCTTAACTGGCCTTCCAGTCTAGCAGCCAGAAAGAGGAAAAATCAGTCTTTCAAGATTCCATATGTGCTTGCTTGTTGTCTTGTTAAGAATTACGGCCTGGTTTGCGTGTGTGCATGCAAAACTGGGGCACTTATCTGAAGAGAAGGGCGCTCTGAATCTGACATTTGCTCTAGGAATGGCTAGTGCTTGTCAATTCATGTCTGTCTGGGTTCTAAGAATGTGGATTTCCAGACCTTACAGCATGATATTTGCAACCAGACATGACGTTTCCCCACATGCTCTTACACAGATTGCAGAACAGAGGAAAATAATTGCCTAACTTTGCTTTTATCACACACCATTAGGTACTTAGCTGACTTAAACAAGAAAGACAAAAAGCACCTCATGTTCAAGAAGCTTTTAATATTTATGTTCTTTACACTTTCAGACTTTGCTTCCTAAGTGATTTGTTTTCTGATGCTCTTGCCATTGTTTTCCATAGGCTTCTCTGAGCATCCTGAGGGCGGGTGGGAGCAGGGAGGTAGGGTGGGCAGCTCCCTCCCTCACTTTTCAAACCCTGGCTCGGTGACTCATACCTCAGTCTGCTTTAGGAACTCGATTCTTCATGGCCTACTTGTCCTTGCTATGCTCCTGAACTGCAAAGTGCTTCTTTACTATTTAAGTAATTTTTAATTTTTAAGTATTTTTTTTCACTCAATGCCTGTGGAGTCTCGAAACAAATCACTGAACAAAATTTTCAGAAATCTCTTAGAAATGGTGGGAAACTGGGGAATTTGATCTGGGAAATGTTCAAGTGATCCTTTGGCATCTGGATTGAAAACAAAGTATAGAATGGGAAGCCTGTCTGAACACATCTAATTTTCAAAAGTATCTGTCTTTAGAGTCCTGGTGTGAACCCTCATTAGCTGTTTGTGATGTTCACAGCAGATTGTTTTCTACATGTGTCTAAACCATCCCTTAAATGAGTTTGAAACTAGATTTAGTTAAATGAGCTTAGAGAAGGCCATTCTTACTGTGGTTTAACAAAGGCTTATTTTGGGCTGATTCTGATTTGCTCCAAATGAATTAAATGTAAATTGATATAATCTAAGTTGAAATAGATTTAATGGTGTCTCGCAGCCCTTTGTACTGGTTTAGCAGAACACATTTGTCGTAGCACTTCGTTTAAGTCTTCATGAATCCTGGATTCCAGAACTGGGTAACTAAGCTTTTCCTAGTGTTACTGTAAGGCTGCACCACCTGTAGTTCTCCATGCTGGGGAATTTACCCAGCTGCTGAAAACACACAGTGCAGGCCAGAGATAATAAATGATGCAAGCACCTCCAGCTCTGGCTGAACGTTCTGGGTATGAACCTCCCATGCATGTGGGCAGAGTCAATCCAAGAAGTGAGTTGGGATAATTTGCCAGATGTTCCCACAGCATCCTGTAATAATATGGAAGGATCACTGTGCAGGGAGAAGGTGCCCAGACAGTCCCTGTGGTAGCATCAATAACATTCATCAAACACGTGCTATTCTTGAGAGCTGCACTTGAGTGGCCATGGGCCTGTCTGTGTGGATAGGATGAAGTCGCAGGAGTTTTGCAGAGAGCCTTTTTTAGATGGTTACTGCCAGGCCTTTGCCAGTCCTCCCATAATCTTACACAACGGCAAGAGAACACAGGGTACTTATTGTGGCTAAGGGATACTTCCTTGGGGGGAAAAAAGCCCTAACTATATTTTTTACATAATTAACTGAAGAAAAGCTTCTTTAAGTGAAGAAAGGAGGGCAAAATGGGTTGACAGACTGAATCTTTATTTAGACTTTTATTTGAAACTGCAACTGCATCTTTATTTAGTTTATTTTCAGTTGGTTCACCTTAGAGGTAGAATGGAATTGGGAAGTTGCTCCCTCACTCCCACTTCTGTGTCTCCTGAGAGCTGTGCGTTTACTGAGCTGTGAGGCATTGGCCTTGTCTCTCCTGTGGCACTGACCTGCAGGACACGTGGCTGCTTAATTGTGCAACATCCCCTGCTCTCCCAGTTAGATTAAGATTGGGTCGGCCTCTTGCTATGAGCCCTCGCATTGTCAGAGGAATGACTGGAGGCTTTGAACAGGCTTCAGCCCTGCCACAGCTTTGCCAAAATGCCAAACCACAGTAACCAGCAGAGATTATAGAAAAAAAAACACTTTTAACAAGAAACTTATAACCATGAAAAGATATTTTCTTGGAAAATGTTTTTTATTTTCCTAAAAAAAAAATGGTCATCACTGAAAATACAACCCCTTTTCATTAAAGACAGAGAAAGATGGAGAAATCTAAACTATCCTGCTTGTAGGGCTTTTGGTAAAAAAAAAATAGTAATTAGTTTTTATTGACAAAAATGAAGGAAAAATAAAGCACCCCACATTTTCACAGCATGAAAACCTGCTTTTCTGATTATCTAGAGTTCAAACAACAGTCAGCATACAGTTTTGCTGCCTATGGCTAAGGACTTTTAGCATCCTTACTGTGTCCAAGGATCCAGTACAGACAGTTTGCTGCTCTCTCAGGTGAGAATTGCATTCAGTGAATAAAAACCAGCTTGGGGCTGGGAAAGAGAATGACAAACTTTTATCTTAAAACATCACTTTAAACTATCTCTGTAAGATACCCATGGTTCTCAGCCAATATGTTTTTGTGACTTAGCTACATTTCCTGCCAGATAATTCAGCTAGATACAGATCCCTTGCTCCTACAGTGTGGAAACCTGAATAATAATTTCAGCTGCAGAAAGCTCTGGTGAATTGCTGGCCTACTTTGCTCTCCCAGGGGGAAGGTGCACTTCTCTAATTCAGGAGCCATTGCTTTGGCAGATGGCTCTATTTACTCAATGAGCAGGTCAGGACAAGAGGAAAAATGGAACATAATCCAACAGTATCCAATTAAAGGTAGCTCTGTGCAACTGTACCAAAGTCATTGCTGTCAAAACCTCTAGGGAGCATGTTCATTTTTCAGCCTTGTTTCCTAAGGAAATGAGGGTGTCTGCCTGTCTACCTGTCTGTCAGCATCTGTCCTCTCCGATTAATTTAGGAATCTGTTTGCCGTTATCAAGGAAAAATAACTCAAGAGGAGAGAGTTTTCAAAGATACAAAATTCCAACAAAGTTAACGGAACTTGGCAACTAAGACAGATCCAAAGTGCCTCCATGGAACAATATCTAACCCTTCTCAGACTGGATTGCAGACTGTTGGCCTCAGCAGGTGTATACTGCCTCACCACTCTCAGAGTAGGATGGCACCTACTCCACTCACCTGTCCAAGCTGCTGGGGAATGTGGGAGCAGGCTAGGGGAATTTCTGTGGAGAATGGGATCTTAGAGGCTTAGGAAGAGAGAGAGTATGGGAAGGGAGGGGGAAAAAGAAAGGTACATAGGACCCAAATCAGTAAACAACTGCATTTTGTTAGCGGTGTTACAGAAATCCTTGCTAAAGTACGAAGTTCTGGGCTAGATTATAATTCATCAAAAAGACTACACAGGAACCTGTCACCAAAGGATACCACCTAATATGGCAGCCTACTCTTGGCAGTGGTGTCCCTGTAAAGTGAAGAAGCTGGCAAAACATCGATGTTGCTTTCAAAGAACAACATTACAATTGTCTCTTCCCAAAGAGCTGAGCCCTGATCCACACGCTTTTAACAGAGCTGTAACAAAATCATCGTGAAGGAGCCTTTTTAGTAATAGACTTCTAGAGCACAACTACTCATCTGGGTGCAGTTAGAGTGCTGTTAAAATGCTATGCTGACTTAATGCCCAGATCACTGCACTGGGGGTAGATACTGCTCTGAAAGCCCCAGCATAGGTAAAGTAGTACCAGGTTTGGGGACAGAAAAGCTCTTAGAAAAAAAACCCAAAACAATAAATTGAAAAAACAACCAGGAAAACATTGTGGATTCCCAAGAAATTGAACCTTGTGTGTATTAAATTTCAGCTGTTCTGACTGAAGCTCAAAACTGGTTTTGGAACCAGATGTAAACATTAGTAGTATTATGTCTTTTTTTTAATGCTGAGGAAGAAAAATATCATTTGCTTCAGTTTTCCTGGAACTGAAAGAACAGTGAGAGATGGCAGAGCAGGTTTGAGTTCCAGCTGATTATTGGATTCATTAGAAATGGTCTGTCTGAAGCAAACAATCTAGGCAGACCCTGCAGAAAATAGGGTGAGAGGGTTTGTTTTTTTTTTCCTTTGTATGATTTTCCCCCCAGCAAATTACATAGCTGGAACTATTTCAAGACATTTTTCATTTTGTTGGTAAATAGGCATGCACTTGTTCTGGGATTTTAGTCCCTAACTGTTCACTTTATCCAAGGGAGAAAAGCAAAAACGTAAGTGAAGCTCAAACAATAAAACTTCAGCAATGGGTCAGGCCAGTTATTATTACATGATTTCAGGCTTTGAAAGGTCATTTATGTTTTCCAAGTTGGATTTATTTTTTACACTTATTTGTAATATTACCTCGCTGTGTTTCATAATGTCAGGGAATATGTCTGGTTTCAGGCCTAAAATGTCAAAGCAGCATTTTCAAAATCACTCAGCACTGAGCCAAATGTTTTTTTTGTTGGAGTCAGGGGTAACAGTCCCATTTGCCTTAGCAGGCTTGGGCTAGTGCTAAGCATTACAGAAATCCATCTTTGTTACCATTTTTGCAGGCAGGCTGCACTTCTCCATATTTCCTTCTCCTCTTCCATAGGTAAGATTTCTAGTATGAAAAATAAAATCATGACATTTATGAGTCCTGGATTCACTTTCTATCCTTCCTTATGACTATGGGTTAAATCACAGAACTGGTTTATGTCTCAGTTTGCACCTAAGTGACACATCAAATCCCCATCTTAGAGGGCTTCACAGTTCACCACACCTGGGGATGGCAGAAGTGCTGCTTAAGTAGGTGCCAGGTATATATTATGGAATAAACTCTTCCTGTAGTGTTGCAAAAAGTAATACAGATGAAGCTGATGCAATCTAGACATGTCTCCATCTGTGCCTCCATCTTAGGGAGTTATTCTCAATGATACTGACTGCAACAACCAAGAATTTTCCTAGTAAGGAAAATCAGGCTTTAAAAACTTTGATAAGAATAATCTAGTGGTGTTATACCTTTCCAAGTGGCTTTGTCATTGGCTTTCTCACGCTGAAGACATAAAAGGAGACGCAGGATAAATTAATTTGCTGTTCTGATAACTGTGGTTCAAAGTTTGGTTTTCCTGTGACTCGTCTCCCAGGCAGCAGAGGAGTGGAACACACCTGTCTGCTGCAGCAGCAGGCAGAACACGCTCGGTGCCATATTCTGAAGAATAGCTCTCTCTTGCCTACTCTAGAGAGATCTTATGTCTTCAGTTATAAGTAATGCCTGATAAAATAAAAAACTGTTAGCACTCAGATTCTTCAATCCCCTAGACAAGATAACAAAAATCCAACATTCTGCTATCGTTGTCTGCCCCTCTCCTGTACCTTGCATTTCTATCACATCCACTTAGACTAAGCTGATAAGAGAGTGTACGATGAATGTGCTCACTACTTCTACATGGCAAGGATTTCCTTCGACTTGTGTTCAATACCTTGGTTTATGAACAGTATAATTCTTCCTAGTGATCGTTCTTCCTTCCTTCCGTTTTACTGAAGAGAAGAATTGCTCTGATATAAGGGTATGATCTGTATGTGGGGGGGGTCCATGGTGAGTTTTTGGTAGCACAGGCCCATTAGGAGTGTTATTCTTCACCCTGGCTAGATGTGCAATACTGGTAGAAGCAGCTCATACATGTCATGGGTTCTCAGAGAATCTGATAAATGAGAACTTCTAGAATAATATTTCTTCCTGCTGTGATACTTGTATGAATTCCTCTGTCATGCTAGCTGGCCCAGGATGATGAAGCAGCAGCAACAAATAAAATTCTGGTCCTAGAGCACTGTTGTTAGTGAGGACTATTGTTTAGTCAGTCTGTCTCAGATTGTGGTATCCATTTGTGGAGGAAGGTAAGGGTCTCAGGGATACTTGTTCAAGTTAGTGCATGTCTTCCTATTTTCCTGTTTAAAAAAATAAACAAAACTACTCCTTGAATTGTACCCCCTGTCCTTTTTTAGGGACCTTATCTAGGAAAAGCCACGAACTAGAATCATGTATAGGTAACCTTAAGTTTTAGTTCATTACTTCTGAAATTAATAAGACAAATTGATACAAATACAAATTGGTACAAATACACATTTATTGACCAGAGAAGATAGGGAGTCAGAGGAGGAAGGGAGCTTGTTTACTGGGTAAGATCAGCTCTGCGACTCTGGTTTAATTAGAGAAAAAAGAAGTATCTCTGGCTCCTCCTATTCTGGGCTCTTAGCTGTAAAAACATTTCATAAATCCTCATAGGCCATAGCTTTCCAATATTAATATTGACCCCATAAAAACTTGTCTAAGTGCTTCAGTTTACATTGAGAGAAATAAACCTGGTGTTCAGGATCATGTGTGGCAGTGTTTGCAGGCAGTAGCTCTTGAGCAGTAACACTCAGCAATACTAACTTCACAGGTTGGTTGTGCTGTCAGATGGTCATATTTCCACTGAATTTGGGATTACAAAAATCTCAGAAAAATGTAGTGCACTCTTTTTTTATAATCTGATCTTGCAGAAAATCTTAGGAATTTTAAAATATTTCTTTTTTCTAGCACGATTGAAAGACTTGCAAGGAACTTCACTTTCTGAGGGAAATCAAAGTACCCATTTGAGCAGTCTCCAGCCAAGCATAGTTGAGAGAAAGAAACACCAGTCTGATTCCCTCACCTCATTTGAGCTGACCTCCCACACATTACTGCCTAGGCCAGGAGACAAAAGATGAACACAGAGGTGATTTTAAATTAGGGCCTTATTAATGAGATGAAATTTAATATTTTCCCTTTATTGCTGAATTTTTCTTTTGAATGACTTTATTATATAGTTGCTAACTCATTGTCAGGGCTCACATGTCAAGTAAGAGAATTGATAGTTCATTTTGATGAAACTCACAAGTGCAAAAATTGTTTCTGGAATAATTTCATATCTTAATGATATTAAGGAAGTTTGGTGCATCCATACTGCTGACAGCAGGTAGGAGTTACCATCTAAGGGCCTGCAGCACTGAGACTTTGGGGCCAGACAGAGATGCTTTCACTTCTGGGATGCTGTAACCACAATGGCCCTTCAGCCATTTGGAGATGCTGACAATTGCAGAAATGAGCTGAGTGTTTTACCATACCTTAGATAATGCATTTAATTTGTATGCCAGATTTTTCTTTTATTTGTTATTTTGTATTCTTTTTTTATTGTTCATATATTCATATTTCTCAGTTAAGACCATCAAACATTGGCAGCAAGCTAAGAGGCTAAATGACCTCTTGGTTTTTCTCCGCTGCTCCTGGATGGCACCTGGAGAGGGAAAGAAATGGAAGATCAAGATCTTGATCTCTCTACTATAGAATAACTTCTTTCAGGGTCAGCTTCTATTAAAAACCTACTCCTTTATTCTGACTTTTAAAGAGGGGTAATTTCACATTCAGTATTCTCTCTTGGCACTTAGGGAGAAAGTTTGAAAGGTATAAATGGCCTAATTCCCATGGAAAGTGTCAGTAACTCCACCCTCATATCAGTCACACTGTGCTGGAGAGGAGCTCGCTCACCGCCTGCACAAAAGGTTGCTGTAACGTAGGAGTTCACGCACCGGGTCCGTGAGACACTCCAGAGTGATCTGTGTCCTGACACAGCAGTGGGAGTTACTCTTGCCAGTGATGGTGCCAGCTCTGACGAGGCTCAGAACTACTGAGGTACCCTGTTGTAACACCCACTTTTTACTCCTCTTGAGGTGATTCCTATTAGTGTAGGGTGTTTGGGTTTTTTCCCAGAAGTGGGGAGACTGAGGGATGGTTTCTATCACCTTATTGACAGCTGATTAGCTGTGTGTCAGGCACTCCCATGTCCCATGATAGGGTTGCCTGGCCTCCTAAAATAACCTGGAGCTGCCTCCTCTTCTGCACATTGTCTTAATATAGAGGCTGCTCTGATGTTCTGTACAGCCTCTGACATCCGGCTGCTCTTGGGCAGTGTGGAGCTCATGGGAAGCTGAGAGCACACTGAAGTTTGTGTACAGACTCCCATGCCTAAAGATGTTGTAGAATCAGGGTCTTCCAACATTAAAATAAATTGCTCTTCTGAAAGAAGACATAATTATCTAGTCATTCATTGAAATCAAAACAATTAGGCAAGAGAATGTCAGCAACAGCAATAATCCTTTAATTCAAAAGCAATTTCTTAATAAGCCTTATATAAAAAACACTGGGAATGGTCAGCTCCAGTCCTTAGAAAGCCCTGTGCAGCTATGTCAGTATAAATCCTCACTTGGAATTTGCTTAAGCAAGTTCTTACCCTGAAGCACATGAATGCCCAGACCAGTCACATGCAGGACATTAAGATGCCATGTGCACAGTCCGCTACAGCCATCGCCATCTGGGCTAGAAATGACGAAGGGTGAGGTGATGTTTGTTGCAGGCTGTGAGTAATGAAACAGGACGAAGGCTCGTTATCCAGTCTGTTGAGATGAAACACAATCCAGTCAAGTGCACATTCCTGGGCTATTTTTGAACCTTTCCGTCTCCATCTCCTGCCTGAAGCTGACTCACACAGCTACATGCCTTAGGTGGGAAGGTGTTTCATGCAGAAGGAGACCTCTTGGGCTTTCCACTCTCTGCCCTCTGGTGGTTTCAGCATCCCACTGAAACATTACGATGCAAACATGGCTTTATGTTGTACAGATGGGCAAAGTCTTTTTCTCTCACTGTTGTGTCAAAGCATCATGTATAATTTCAACAATATTTATGACATTTCTAGAAATAGTCAAAATACATTTTTAAAATCATGTAGAACATGGCAAAATCAAATGAAAGGAAAGTGAAAAATACCCTTTAATTTCAGCCTGTACAATCAGATGTGTCTGCATGCAAATGGATTAACATGCCAAAAACATAACTTGAGGCTAGAAGTGTAACATCACTCAGTAAATTAACATCAATAATTATAAGCTGTAAACAGAAGCAGATATAATTAAGATTTGAAGCCCAAGGGTTATATATGCCTGGCTGCGACTGACATCATCAGACACTGTGATCTTGATGCTCAAGTCCCCTCCGGAGACAGGAAAGTTACAAACATTACCCTACATGGAAATAAAGTGTCAACATATTAGGAGTGTTTGCAAAGTTCCCCTTTCTCTTTATTTTAAAGACAAACAGGGCTCTTTCAAAAAGATGAAAATAGGATTTTTCCATTTTCCATTGTTGCACTTGCTCTCCTTGCAGCTGAAGATGTCTCAGGATATCAGGTCAAAACATTATTTTTCAAAGGCTTAAATTAAACGGGTTGTTACAGCACCCTGCAGATAGAAACTGTCCCTAAAGAGTAGATGATGTTGTTTTGTTAAATTTGCAAGGGAGAAAATAAAGAGGAGAGAGGGGAGGAGGAAAGGGATAATATAACTACAGTGTGAACTTCAGAGCTGTGTGGAAAGAAAACAGAACAGGTGCTTGTGTTTGAAGAGCTAGTGTTTCAGCAAAGGTGGCAGCACCAATAGAATTGGTTCATGTTTTGAGCTACAGACTGGACTGTGATAGTTCATTCTGTGGGTATAAGGTGCCTTTACAGCTGTAATTTTCAATGATGTATTTGTATCACTGAAACTCCTTCCATGGAAGTCCTTACACAAGTTACGAAGGGCATTACATTGTGCAGGGTTTTCCTTTTCTCTAAGAACAATTGTCTGTGGTACTTGTGCACTCAGAGGACAGTGATACAAAGGCCAGGCTGCTTTGGCAGGGGTGGGTATCAGAAATTACCCATTTCAGGTCCAGTGTGGACTTTGTGTCTGCACATACCCCAGGTACGAGGCATGGGGCAAAGAATGTAAAGTGCTGACAGAACTTGGCCCTGTTCTTCACAATGATGCAATTAAACCCAGATGATGGGACCTGCCCTGTTTGCACCACTCCAAGATAATATTTTTATGGGGAAACCCAAAGATGGTACTTGCGCTAAATGCAGTTTAACTTAAAGACATCTTAAGTAAAAGGTGGCCTAAGTGTCCACAGGGAAAAAAAAAACTACAGGAACATCATTTTGTCCTTAATGTCAGGGAAAGTAAGACTGTGCTCGCAGTTCTGGAATCTGCACTGATGTAAGTGGGTCCTGGGTGATGTTAGGGTAACAATTCCAGTGACCGAAGTGTTTGTGGCATTTCAGTGTTTGTAGGATCTGCCTCTCAGGTGTCTTTGAAATGGTTCCTATCAGGGTTTCAGCAGAGCTTGTAAAGTTTCCAAACTAATACAGGAACATGTTGCCAGCACATTTTTACTACAGAGGTAACCTGTGAGGTGTTAAACTTTCCCTCTCTCTAGTGAAACACGAGCACATGAGCTGGTATGTCTGCTGTAGCTCATGAGCCTGCACAAGCACTGAGAACACAATCCAAAGTTGCTTGCTGGGTAGGGGTGGAAAAACTGTGTAAGACTGAGCCCGGGGGACATCTCAGGGTGGAGCTGATACCAGACGTGGGACTAATACAGACTCATAGCTGGGCCCTCTTTCTGTCATGTTTAATAACCTGCTGGGAGCACCCTGCAGCACACGGTGCCATGTGGCTGTACCAGCTATCTCAGAGCCTTTCCTGCAGCAGTGCAGTACGTGGTGTAAGCCTGATTTTACTCAGGCAACATAGCAGAGAGCAGGCAAGTCTGATCATACACAGAAATGAACATAAACTCTCTCAAAGAAAACAGGCATTGATAAGTGTTGGATTTGTCCTGTCAAGCAAAACAGAAGCAAAGCTTTCGGTTCTTGGCTTAACAAAAGAGCAAAAAACAACTAAAGCTTAGCAGAATTGCTTGCCTGTTTGTAGTGATCCTAGTGGTTTGTGGGGAGGCCACATCTTAGGAAGTTATTGCTGGTAACAGGCACATACAAAGAGGAGATTGGAAAAAATGGTGTAACAAGTTTGTCTTGATCCTCCTGAAATATTTTTGTTTCCACTAAAAGATACAGAAATGGTAATTTCACAGTAAGAAACTGCTTGGCCAGGAAATTATTATGTGAGGGATTTTGCTTCAGTGGTTGATTAAAAAAAAAAAAGGCAACCTCAAACTAAGGCTGCAGGTTGGCTGCATTCCTCCTTCTCCTCCTCCTCCTCTACTCACAGTGCCCTGTTATGTTGATAGAGCTGTGTGCATGTGCTCAGTGCCTGGAGACTCTGGAGGTGGAGGTTGGCAAGGCAGCAACGCACACAGTCCACAGTCACTGCATGGCTGCAGCTACTTAGAGCCAGGGCTGAGGAGCTCACTTGGTTTGGAAGCCCCAGGCTGCTTGGGAAGAACGGAGGCTGAGAGAGCTGCCCAGCTATTTCTGCACACCCCCCTCGCCCCTCCGCCCCCCTCCAGTCTGATGTTAACATCCTCATTCTGCCATCTTAGGCTATTTATTGCCTACTTTACCCATATCACCCTCTAGCCCTGCCTGGAAGTCAAACAAGGTGAAGACAGCTGAAGTGTTACTCTAACTTGCAGCACCTCTATAAATCTCTTAGGAAGGAGCCAGGGTAGTTTTACAAGTGTGATGTCTTTTTATTTTATTACCCAGCATGCAGTACATGAAGCTGTTTTCCCACAATGTATAAATTTAGTGAAGGAGAAACCCCGATCTTCCCCTTCTCTGCCATCAGCTGCCTTTCTGAGATCCAGAAGCACATGGAAATCCTTCCACTGCCTAAATTCTGAATGACTAGAAAATAGGTTAAAAGTGCTACTTTGTACTGTAGCACTTTACAAAAGTGTGTTTTGTTTGACAGGACTTAATAAAAAATCTTTTAATCTCTGTCACTGTGGGTAGGTGGGAAGGCCAAAAAGTCTAAATGTTTTAAAGGAAAATTTTAATTAGTATGCAAATTTGACTTTCTGCATTAAAATGTCATTTACTAAGTAAATGTTGTTGCACTGGAAGTTCAGATATTTGATCATTTTCTGTCAAGGTGCCTTTGCAAATTTCCTGAATGTAATAACAGCATTTCAAAAACAAAATGAAATTCTCCTTTTGTTGCAATGCAATGGGGTATGCTCCACCAAAGGCTATGTGACTAGAATATCTTAAATCAGCCACCAGCTTATAGTACTGCTTCTTTTTCCCCCAGTTTGCAAACTGTGTTCTCCTCTCAGTGCCTGCAGAGGTTTCTTGAAACGGGGGAGCTGAGAAATCTACCCCTGCATTTCATAAATTTAAATCATTGAAGCATCCCAACAAAATGATTACAAAAGCTGTTGTAGTCATTAAAGTCAGAGGAAGTAGTAGTTGAGTTATTGTCAATTACCACTGAAGGTTACAACAGTGATTAGCATTTACAGTATTTGGAATAGACTTACGCACATTTTGTGTTAATTGATTTCATTGTCTCGATAAAATACATGTATTCCTGTCTGCTGCAGGAGGACAAGAACAAGATCAATGGTTGAAGGCCCAGCCTTCCTTTAATATAGAGAAAAAAATGATGTTCTAATATAGAAGTGATGGAAGAATTGTGAGGGGAAAAAAAGGGGGAGGGGAGAAAATTTCATAAAGGCAGGAAATTCCAAATTTAGTTTCTTTCGTACACTGTCTGTGGGGTCAGTGGCTGCATCTAGCTGCCACTGAATGAATGTACTGTCTCAAACTGCACCTTATATGGAGCTCTTCAGGGATCAGAAAACACTGCACATGGGAGCCATATGTTCGGTGCTTGCCATCATTTATTGAGAGCTGAGGTTCAGGGCTGAAAACTGATTTAAACATCCATATTTAGAGCTCTTAAGTACAAAATAAGGTACAAATTCTCACGAAAGTTGAAGACTGAAGAAAAAAAACCTGTGACCTGGCATAGAAGTGGTTTTGAAAATGAGAAATAAACTCAAGGCTGGGGGAGGTCGGTTTCTAGCAGTGCTGAGCAGCCTGCCCTGCTGACTCCTTGATCCCTCCCTGCCCAGCAGTGCGATGGGAAGGTCTAACACGGCTGAGGAACGTAAGGGCGTGAAGGTTTCTTCTGAACGACCGGCTCACTCTGTATCTGTCAAAGGCCAAGGGAGAAGGAACACCTCCAGTGTGGAGGGTAAGGGACCACTCTTTCCCACCTTTGCCTTCTTTTACTTTGATGCAAATTTGCCTGTCAACCCACAGATGCAGCAGAGCACATAAGTAAGGTAGCCTTTGGTAAACCTTTCAGGTTTTGTGTATGTGTCTGAAGAATTTCATCAACTCAGTGTCTCACAGGAACATAAAATGTGCGATTTAGTGCTCCTGATCTGGAGGCTTCTTGCAGTAAATCTAAAAATTATATATGAGCCATTGCAGCTCTGGTGAGATGTTCTTTGTCCCTCACAGTCTTGGGGTAATTTGCTCATATGCTTGCTTGTATTGTCACCTTGGCTGGAAGCAGGTCCATGAAGAGTCACTAACCTTCTGATCTCAAAGCTGCCGTTCGTGGCAGGGTTGAGACATGTCAGCAGGAAAACATGCCCTATTAATGCCTGTGCCTCACCACTGAATAAACACCAGACGTCAGTTCCTGCCATTGTTAATTTGACCCTTTTGATGAGTATGAAGCTTGTGTGATGAAAGAACCTATAGTGGATTTTTCTTTTGCATAATAGACATTTTGCTAGTTAAAAAAAACCCAAACCTACAAACTAAAACCACTTCTACTGAATATGAATGTTCTTATGTGTTAGCAATTTTTATATCTTATTGGCAATGTTGTAAACAAATGAAGATTCAGACTCCTCTGTTCCCCAGAGCTCCTTGTAATTACAACAATGACTGCTGGAGCATGAAAAAAGTCATATGGCAAAATGTCCATCTTGGCTTCCTCTGTCTCATCCTCCCCTCTCCTGACTCCCAAGTCCTGTTTGCTCACTTTACTAGACAAACACATTGTTTGCTCTTTGCCAGGGCAGATGTTTGTTTAATTCGTCACCTTCTGCTTCCTTCCCGAGGCCGAGGAAAGTTGTTCTGTTCACTGTATTTTCTTTTCTGTTTACAACACCTCTCTGCTGCCAGCCAAGGTGCAGAAAAGAGGAAGGACAATGGTTGCTTTGAAAATTATTTATTCAGCTCATGAAAAGTAATTCCACGTGCTAGCATTTCTAGGACCTTAACCACCACCCTCTCCTGCGTTCTGTAAATGACACACACCAAAACCCAGAGGACATCTAACTGCATTGTCTCACTGTGCAAAGAGGCTGTATCCAGCCTTTAAGTATTTTCACATAGAGAACAAACCCTCTTTTTTTTCTTTGAGAGAGAGCATGAAGATCCCAAATTGAACTGAGTTATGCTCTGATCCATCTGGGTCCTGCCTGAGCAATCCTGCAAAGGAGGATTATTACTGCTCAAGAGAGCGTTTGCCTCATAGTTTGGACTGAGTACTGTGCAGTCAGACTGGCTGCAGAAAGTCTGCACAAAACCTGTGTGTCACTTTAGTGCTGATTTGAGGGCTTAAGAGGTGCAAAGACAGGGAACTGGCTTTCTCTGTCGGATGACATCTTGCCTTTAGTAAGGCCTGAGAGAGAATGGAGAAATGGCTTTACAGAGCAGCATATAACCCACTAAATCTCCAATGTTAAGACTCATCTGTGTTCTAAATGAAACTTTTGCCACTGAAGTCCATGTTCCAGGAGTCTCAGCAAGAGTTTGGATTTATTCCCACTCCTTTATCCCTCCCTTCCATCGTGTTTTTGTGTGGCTGGCACAGTGTGCTTTCTCCTTCCTTGCAAATTCCTTCACAAATTTTTGGCTTTGTGCATCTCTCCTCTACTTATTGCTTTACTCATGCATCTGGTTTCTCTAAAGCTCTGTGGCTCTATGCACCTTCCTGCTGCAAAGGATGGGTTTACATACCAAGCAGCAAATCTGAGAACTTAACTCTGAATTTGCTCATATGCACCACGAAACGATCAAGACGTGTTCTTTTACTTTAATAAACAATACAGTGTCATTGTTCCTAATCAGGTTGTGAACGTTCAACAAATCCAGAGATAATTGCTTCATTTATATCTGTCTAGCTATCAATGCAGAACAGGGCTGATATCTACATGCTGCATGTACCCGTTTTCCTGTAAATAAAGAAGTGCAACCATTTGTTGCAAATTGAATGTCTATAAATAATGAAGAGGCACTAGAGACTGAAAACACCTATATATAGGTGTGTTACCCCTTTGCAGGAGCCAGGCAGAAACTACTGAGGTTTTGCAGTATGGAGCTGACATGGTCAGGAGTGTGTCATCCGGGGCAGTGCTGCTGGTGCTGTACACTGCTGTGTGCCACCTGGCCCTGTGTTCTACCCCAGTTGTGCTGTTGTATTTATTCCTGCAGTGCTATAAACTAACAGGCTTACTGGAAACTTTAGCAAACCTTGCTGTGAGTTTCACATTTCCATTTTACGGCAAACTTCTTCACTTTTCTAGGATACAGTCTCAAATGAGCCAACAGAAGCGAAAGCTGTGTGAGCATTTGCAGTTTGGTATATTATTTTTATTTCCTCAATAGTTTTTTTTTGTCTCAAGGAATCACTTTGGAATTAATTCTGCATCTGATCCATTGGAAAAATTGTAACCTGCTTGATCACAAGTTTTCTCACAAGAAATATTCCTAATTCATGGAATTGTGTTATTAGCTTCACATTGCATCTTCTGCACAACAGGAATAACCTTTCTGAGAAAAACAAAAAAGGCTAAAATTACTCAGTGGAACAAATTCTACACTTGTTAGTAGTACAGAGAGCTTTTGGGCACAAAGAAGTGGTGCCAATGTGACTTGGAACTGAATTTGGCTCTGTGTTCTTCAGAAGAGTGAATCAGATCCTTGTATATGGCAACAATACAGTTGCCTTGATTCTTCTTCTCATTCTTATCACAACTTTCTTAATTTTATAACTGCCATACACTAGACAGACTGTTTCAAAGATTTTCATATGACAGCCCTCAAATTCTTTCTTGGCTATTGTATTCTATAGCTGATTAATTTAATAAACCCTTTCTTGTTTAGATTATTGCCCAAAGAAAGCAGCACTTTCTGTTTTCTGTCTCGATGTCCTAAAAGAAGAGTGCCTCTAAGGCTGGGATTCTTTTCTGTCTTCCTTTGTAACCATACTTGCAGTTTTACTATTGCTAGTAGATAAAAACATCTTACATTTGATATCCCTATTTAAATCTTTTAGGTTGAGTATCACTTCAACAGTCTTTGGTAACAGATGAGGTTATCTCGGGATTTGTGGCATTACTTTAGGAAAACTGTGGGCATTTAGGGAATGAAGCCTTTTCATGATTTTACCTAGCTGAAAAAGTAAAAGACAAGATATCTATTGGAAGTGTTCCAAAGCACAGTGACATCAGTGGGAACCTTCTGACAGACTAAAAGCCTGTAAAGCACCAGTGCAAATGCTGTGACTGAGAACAGAGGATAGCTGGGAGATATGCCTTTTGGCCATAAATACTTTGTGGTGCAGCTGACTTTGGTTTCTTAGACGACACTTGTGTGCTGAAATACTTAACTCCCCAAAGCACAATTATTCTCTTCAACTCATAACTCCTTCCAATAAAGTGTAATGCAAAATGCCTTCAAAACGGCCACCAGCCAAATTCTTCTCTTGTTTATGTGTTCATAACAGATCAATGAACAAAATTCTCCTTTCACTTCCATTGGTATGAGAGGTGACTCCATTTAAGCCTAGTGAAGGACTACTGGGGGAAAAACCAAAACATTTTATGAGAGACATAAGTGAGTCTGCTGATTTCAGCTCAACTGCATAAATGTAAGTGAAGGCAGAATTGAGTCCTTATTTCCTGTCTACTGCATTTCTCTCATTTTGTCATGGCAGCTGTGTGGATGGAAACTCCCAAGATTTCTATGGCCAAGTCATCTTTCACCAATAAAGCCATACTGACTCACAGAATAGATTAGGCTGTCACACTAAACCTGACAAACAACATTTAATATGTCTCAAATTGCATCCGGGCAGATATCTCTGTAAACTACTGTCTCTACCATGCAGATGTTTCCCATCTCTTTAGGAACAGCTTTGATGGTCAGGAGAGAGGCTGGCCTGCTCTTACCCGCTTTGGAACTCACAGAGACTTGGTGGGCTAATGGTGCTGCCAGTCTTTTCTCTCTGCGAGTGTTTCTGGGCATTTCATAATTGTGTTGTTGCCATTCCAAGGACAAATACATTAGTGCTGTCTGTCATCCTCCTGTGGAAAGGCAGAAACAAAGTGAAGCTGTGGTCTGTGTTTGGAGGCCTCTCTAGGTGACTCCCATTTAGGATAACAAGGGGCTCCCATGTTTCTGAAGGAAATATTTAATGGTCTTTCCTAATTTTCCTTTTCCCCCCTTTATTTTTCACAGAAACCATTCTCTTTTACCTTTTGATAGCAAAAATAATAGGCCCTTGAACAATGCAGGGCTGTTATTAGCTGTTCTGTATTTATTTTCCTCCTCTAACCGTTCTTTCAACTTACTCCAGCCTTGGGTTTCTGTTTTTTTTCTTTTTTTTAAAACTAGCTCTCCCCAATCTGCCTCCCTCCCAGATTGTTTGTGTTTGAAAGATTTTGCTGGTGCTAATCTTCACATCCTCACTTATTCCCATTGGCCTCTGTTGCCCTTTTTCCTGTTGGGATGGATTTCAGTTGTATCCTCTCCAATTGTTCTTTAACTTTTTCCAGCTCTGTGCAGTCAACTTTCTGGTGCACCATAGGACTCCAGATTGAAATTCCTCTGGGCAGTTCACGTTTCCTTACATTTCCATAAGGTGAAAAGCATTTGGGATTCTTGTTGCTGAGAAATATTTCAAATGTAATGATAACCCCATCCCAGATGTGCAGGGGTCTGTATGAGGGGAGTAGTCAAGATGAATGTAACACAGACATGATTCCTCGGTTTTTCATGTGTGTATCTGATTTACCTATGTGACAAATAAGCCCTTGTGCAAATGCAAGCATTTCCTTACCTTGCAGGGATGCTAGAGGATTGCTGACCAAGATGCTTTAGGATTCGGTGGTGGCCAGGACTTCTCACCACAAAAGAAACCTTCACTGCTGAGAGAAGGGATAAGACCTTAATCACTTGCTCCAGTAGGTCCTAGGGATCATTTTTATTTGTCCTTTAATATTAGGACTAAACCAGTGCAGATTTTGATGCGTGATGATACTTCCAGGGAAGTCACTGGCAAAATTCCAGCTGAAGTCAGTGTGTGCAGGAAGAGCATCTGACCCAAGCCAGTGTAAACTAGAGCTCTGGTCTTCAAGAGCTTGATGCTTGGAAGGAGACAGAAATCAGAATGTGAGCAGATGCTCTGTCCTTCCTAACCTCACATTTCCATTCTTTTGTTCATGTGTGCCAAAGATTCACAGAGATTTCTTTCAAAGTCAGGGCTTTTATTCTTCATCCACTTTCCGGTGTTGTGCTTTGCTTGTTTCTTTCTTGATGTCTTAAAAAAGAGAAAAGTAAAACTAATTCTGTGAGACTATGAGGGGGGAAAAAAACATCTCTGGATTCTCTTTAGGATCTTGGCTAGAAGCATAGCAAATACCATCATTAAGGTTAGCAACAAAGGACATGGAATTGCTTCCAGTGAAATCACCACTTACTCCAGTGTAAGATTAGGCCAGGAAAAAAAAACAACAACTGAGTTTAATGGAGGATAAACCGACTTTGGCTAAAACAATAAGCCACGCTCCAGACCTGCAATGACAGCTGTTCAGATCCAAGACCCAAGGAGGTACTGCCTTGCCTCTGTTACCTTCCACAATGCATTGTGCTCATTACTACAAGTCTAACAATCACTCTTTCCCTCTCTCAAACAAGATCCTTTGTCCATCCTAATTCAAACTACCCCCTTAACTGAAGCAGTGGAGTGCAAGTCCTTGAGATAAGCAAAAACGGTAATTAGATTGTATTTTGAGTAAATAATATGTGGGTGAGGAAAGGAAGAAAGGGGGAGGGAGAGACCAAATGAAAGAAAGAGGCAGGGTTTTGGCAGGGTTACAGAACAGCAGAAAGCTTCTTGTAAGACTTAAGCTAAAAATGGGAGAGGTTTGCGTTAAAAAAGAGCTTTAATAGCTCCTACAAATTGGCATTTTTGGTGATTAGCTAGACAAGCTTTTTTCATTTTAAACAACTGTTAATGCTGAAACTGTTTACCTCTTCTGTTACAAGCCTGACTTTCAAAGGGCAGCAGAGGAGAGGATCCCCTGGAGCTGCAGGCCTGGGTGCTCTGGGGAGCGTTACTGCAAGCGTTAGCATCTGTTTGGCTTTGCAGCTCTCTGCTTAGCCCACCCCAAACTATATTTGCACACTTGGATGAAATTCCCTTCTTGTGGCCTTGGAGTTTAGTCCGGAGAGAGTATTCATCGTGGGCTGTTAGGCAAGTCCTTGACACTGGGGCATTGTGGGGAGTTTTGTACTGTGGTGGTCTGGGAAGCAGCAGTCAGGAACCTGCCTGTGCTGCCAAGGTGTAGAGAGTTCTGTTCTCACTCTTCTCTCAAAAATTGCTGGATGTCTGTGTGAAGAACGATTCCCTTCACAGAAATAAAAGGCAGCAACATGTTCAGCATCTGCACCCCAAATAACAATGATGTTCTCTTCACAGCCCCCAGGCCAGCTGATTCCAGCATTTGGAAAGCACTGCAAAGCTGTTTTGAGAGGCTCGGCCCTACCTTCTAATGGAGCTATTGCTGTCGGTATTCATTTCTGGAAAGATCTTGGGCCTTCTCATTCCAGGATACAGGCCCACTCACTCCTAAACCATCTGTTACTTTTAGTTTGCTGCTCCTGCACTCAGGTAGATGGACATGGGCCTCTTTTGAAGTCAGGTTAATTCTATCTTCCTCTTTCCTGTGCTAGCTGGTGCCAAATGATTCACAGGAAATTCTGACTTGTCTGAAGGCCTCAGCAAATGTGTGGGATCGATACACCCATAGGAAAAAGCTACCTCAGGAGGCTGATGCTGGTTAAGGGCAATATGCATGTGTTTCTTATCAGTAGAATGGCCTATGTTCTGCTTAAATTCCATATAGGAGATTTTGGCTTCCATCAGAAATTTATAGGTTACCAAGAGTATTGAATTCTACATTATCAGCTGTGGGCCCCAGATTCCAGTCTTAAAATATTAATGTCTAGTTTCCGCATGCTGAGTTGGCTGCACATGTATGTCAGCTTCCTGTGTTCTGCTTTCCAAGCTCAGTGCTTGCCTGAATTTTACTTCTCTTGAAACATTTTTATTGGTTTAATGAATGGAAAAAGTGTACCAGTATGCTCAGTCTGTAAAGCTATGCTAGTCTTTCTGAAGGGATAGACAGTTTTCTTTACAGGAGACATTTATTTTTGGTATGATGCTGATCCAAGAGCATTACATAACATTTACAGACTGCAAAAAGAGAACAACAGCAGAAAAGATGTTACAAATATACATAGATGTGCACATCTATATGTACAGCATGGATATATCTATATATGCATAAGTGGGGAGAGGCTGATTAACGCAAGGGAGATCACAGAACCTTCTGGTTGGTATGGCCACCTTATTTGTCCTGTTGAAACTTCTTCCAAGAGTCAGTGACAAATCATGAAGTAGGTAGTTTGATGTTGACAGTCATGTTGAGTACTGTTGACCTATTTGATTGTGATACCTCTTTACAGAGCAGTGCGTCAGCTGCTAGAAGCCATGAGGTCATTACTATGCTGCAGATAATACTTCTCTGGAAAAGATTTGATGCCTGCAGATTGGCCATGTTGCCTAATTCATGTGGCCTAGGATAGTAATGTCACTTTGACATTAGAATAGCCTTGAGCAGCAGCAGCAGGTGTGACTCTGGACTCAGGTTTCCTGTTCCACAGGCCCGAGTGTTCAGTGTTTGCCATAGGGCTATATCTTGGAAGAGCTTTTTAATAGATCAGTAGCTTTTTTAGATTGAAATCTTATTCTGAATTATGGTCTAATCAAAACATTTGAGAGGGTATACATTTACTTCTTTAGTATACCCTTGGAAGAGATTTCTTCCTACCCGCAGTGCCAACTGGCTTTCATTTACAATGCATCAATGCTGGAAAATTTTATGTGGCTAGAAGATGGAGATCGAGATTGCTGAGCAGGCATGAGCCATGAAAGGGTTAACAAGAGTAAGGCCTTCTTGAGGCTGCAGAATCTACAGTGCTTTTTTTGAGAGGGGGAGGGAACCAAGAATTAAATTTGATTTATTTTGCACAAGCAAACTCAAGACAATAGAGTTTCCTTTGTTTTCACCTGTAAAACCAATAGACAGACCAAAAAGAACTAGAGGTGAAGGGTTATGGAACTCATATTTTTCTACCCTCTGTGACTGTCTTTAGTATTTTGTATTATCTGCTGTTATTGCTTTCAGCACAACGACCTTTGAATAAACAGGAGTGTGCTGTCCTAAAAGCAGTGAAATGGAAAGCACAGACAACAGTGTCAAGTCTGTTACTTCTTTTCAGCTAAACTGGATACTCAGAGTTCAAATATTAATATAATAAAACATAAAGATCTAGAGAAGGCCCCCATGAGAATCTCTACTTAACTACTAATCTGCTTCTACATAATTCCATATGGGAAGAGTAGTTTAATTGGTGATCTTCTTGTGTGATTTTAAGAATAAAAAATAAACTCACTGCATATTTAGCAAATATTATAGCCATACCAGAGGGAGGGGGAACAGCAAAACTTCTCAGAGTCTGTACAGTTGCTGGAAAGTTTATATCCAACTTTTTCTCCTGTAAATGTAAATATAGATGATATTTTACTGCTCAAACTAATAAGCAGCTTCTCATGAAAGCCTGAAGAATTGCCTTTCCCATTTGTGGCACAGAGCCTGTGGTTCCTATTATTCAAATGGGTCAGTCAAAAGAAGGGAAAATATCTATACAGCTGCACATCCCATTATATCCTAACCTCCGAATGCAGAAATGGCATCAGAGTAGTGAAAAGGTGCAAAAGCCACTGAGGAAAGCCTGCCATAGCTTGTTATAAACCCTACCTTGCTATACTTTTTCATTCTTTCCACATGAACAGCTTTCAGAAGGACCACTTAGTACATATCCGTACTACAGTAAAGTGTGGTATTCCCTGTTCCAAGCACACTTTCACATTACTCACAAACTTTCCAACTGCCAGACAAACTTTGTTATAGTCCATCTACTTCCCTTCAAATAGGGCACTTGAGGCTGTTTTCAGAATTCCTCTCCATAATGTGCTGTGACTAGATACATAACTATTTCCTTATAACATGAACTAAGGAAACACAATTTAAGGCAAGTTATCCTGAACGCTGGGCCTCAAGCCAGTCTTCTTGTATTATCTCATGGGAAGTTCTGACCTGACAGTAATACTGGCAACAGGGAGAGCTTCTTCTGAGATGGTAATTCGCTATCTGTCTGGCCACAGTGGTATCAAAACCACCTGGCAAACATGCAGACAGCATCTACTCTGGAGCTCAGTCTGACAGCACAACCCATGACCTCAGTAGGGATTGTGAGCAGGAAGTCTATGCAGTGTGCAGAGAGGCTTAGGAGGGAGGGCAAACATTTTTCACTTCATATATCATTGCTCACAGCTCACTGCTGGGATTCCACCAAGTCAGCCAGTGCTAAGATGTTGTGGAAAATGAAATTTCCTGGGTTATTGTTTTTGGCAGTTCTAATCACGCTGGACAATTGGGCACTGGAACTAGTACAAAAGCTCCTCATGTTAATAAGAAAAAAGACATATGTTTAGTTGCCTGCTCTGGTAACTAAGGAAAAAAAAAAAAAGACTCTATCTTTCCAGAACTGAAGCAGATGCTGAATAATTTCAACATCCAGAATAGCCTTTGCATCTGCCTGTGCAGTAACAATGATCTATGCAGTACTGCAGCAATAAGTAGAAAATGCAGATTCCAAAGCAAGATCCCACCTCATGCACACTTCTCTGCCATAGCTGCTCTTTCCAACAGCCTTATCAATTGGAGTCTAACAGCAACCAATAGCAGAGCAATAGCCAGGAGGTTGGGAACAGAAAGAAAATGAGCCAGAAGATCAGTAGTTACTCTCTCACCTTCAGTCTTCAGGAACTGGAGGCCTCTGTGTTCCAGTAATCAGCTTCAAGCTAGAGAAATGCATGCTGCTCCGGTCCACCTCCCTGCAGCAATGTTCAGACAGAGGGTTTGGACAATATGCTTACAGTCACAGACCTAAATAATGCGTAGACCAGGCTGATGAAGTGTAGAGAAGGCAAATCTGGGTTCAAAACTGGCATAATATAGTTTTAAGCCACTTCTGATCATGTAGTTGGTAGCTGTAGATCAGAGCAGGACAATACCTGTGCGACTGGAGGGCTGCTTAGTCTTATCCATCTAGAATCTTGTGTTGCCCTGTTCACCTGGGTATCCAAACTCCTGTCAACATCTGTCCACCAGCAGCTTGCCCTGCCTGCTGGCTCTAGAAATGGAGGATGCTTCTGGTCCTCAGGCAGTGGTGTGTGTGGGGTATGTGTGGGTGTAGGTACACGTGTTACTCCTGTGCTGAGGAAATCCCAGGAACAGCTGTAGACCCAGTGACTGAGCATTTGTCTTAACACACAGGCAGGCAGTGAACAATAAAAACAGTTTAAGTAATTAGATCTTATTACCTCTCTTCAGTTATCCCCATAGACTGCCTAAGGATGACCTTGAATTAGACTTTTCTCCTATTGCTCTGACTTGCTCTTCCAGCTTTGCGCAGCCAGCGCCAGTTCCTCCCAGGCTTGCTCTGTAGTGAGCAGAGCTGTCAGGAGGCGGCAGTGCTCCCCTGCCCACCCTGCTGCAGCCTGCCCGTGCCCTTGGGTCACTGCCATCCCTCCTCTACTACCGAGCCGGAGGTCATGGGCCCTCAACATCTGGAAAATCCCCAAGTGATTTCTCATCAGAACTGTGCAGAATCAACTTGCTCCAATTTTATTCACAACACTTGAAGGCCCTCAGCACTTTGCAAGATTGCAAGTAAGGATTTCCATGTAACATTTCTGCATTGTGACTCATATTTGGACTTGTATCAAATCAATAAATCCTCTGTAGAGTAAGCCCCCCAAGTCAAGCCCAAGACACACTCATCCTATTACTCATTCTCTTTTTGGAGCACCCATCAACATTACAGGTTTCACAACAGAATTAAAAGCCCCAAGCTTGGATGCATCAGTGGTGAAAGCAATGGGAGCAGTTGCTTCATGACACACTGCTGTGATGCTACCCACATCCAGAGAAGGGTTCACTCAGAGAAGTGCTGGGGTCATTTGGATCCAAGCTCAGCTGAGCAAAGTCATTTCAGGTTTCCTAGTGAAAATAATTTTAAAAGAAAAAAAAAAAGCAAAATCAAACCCTTCTGTTGGAAACTACTGATGTGGAGACTGCATTTTCCATTATAAAATTTGGAAAATTCCTGATGCTTGCTTTGAAGCTCCAGCTAAAAGAGATGACCAGGTTATTTAATATTTTCATTGCCTTCCCATCTCATCCCATAATGCTGACTAGAGGAATGTTGCACTTTGCAACGGGAGCACTTAAGAGGCACGATCAGAGAAAGCCTGCACAAACCATCTGTATTACTGTCAAGGTTCAGTGCTCATTTCATTTTACTCTTCCATTCTCCTAACACAGAGCTGGGAAGGCCTCTGCTTCCCCTAGCTTTAATGCTTCTAAAAGTGAGCTTAAAAATCCGTGTGACCAGAAGAAGAACTGACTTTTCCAGAGAGGTACCCAGTACTCAATGCTCACTGCACTAGTAAACCTAAAGGTCATAATCACCAAAAGCAACACTAGGATCTATGAATTCTGTCACACATGTAACATTTCTTGACTTACAGTGATACAGTGCTATCCTAAGGAAGATCGGGACACCCTGTGCTACAGGCTCATGTCAGACAGTCCCTGCAAAAGGGCACAGATAGTCTCAAAAGGTCATTTCAATGTGACTGAGAGAGAAGTGCTGCCTGGAGGGATTACTTGCTTTCACAAGCTTCTGCTGGAAGTGCTTTACAGAGGCAAAGGAGAAAGAGGTGCCTCTCTGCACCTACCTTGGGTTAACTTGTGCAGTCTGATGGCTGGAGTGGTGCTGGTCTGTGCCATTTGAACCCTGACAGTCTGTGAGGCAGAGCGGTAGAGCAGCCAGTGTGGTGGAGAAGAGGAAGAGCATAAGCTGAACACCTTGTCAAATACTGTTTTCTTTCCAGTCTTGTCTCCCGTTAAATAAGTGGACAAGTAGAAAAGTCCTGCCTGACTCCAGAGGAGGTGGAGATGTTTTCTGAGTCATTGCTTTGTCTGGGCTTGGTAGAAGGATCACAAACCTTTGGTATTCAGTGTAGGGCAAACAAGCATCTCCACTTGGGCTCACCACTTATGTATGGCCGTGTCCTTTCCTATGTGAGCTCAAGTTAAGCTTCTTCCATGCCCAGCACAATGTTGGGGTCACTGGGTACTATTCTATGGAGAAATGGAAAATGCCACTGTTGTTGGCCAAGCAGTGAATGTTGAACGGGAGGTGGTAGGAAATGGCCAGGAGATTTGAAAAAAGTTATGTTAAACACATGTCAGACTTTACAGACCATCACTGAATGAGAGCACAGGAGTGCTGGCTGTACAGAATGCTGCCTAGATTATTATTTCAAAATTGTTTTCTAAAACTTCTCATTTTTTCCCTTTCGATACAATTGCAACAATAATGCTGAAGAAAACCTCTTCAAACACAAAGTCATTTCTGTTGATGTAGAATTTTTTGAATGCCAAATACCTGCTGAGTTACTCTTTGGAAGAACAAGAAAAGTTTGTTCTTTGTATATATAGATTGTTTTGGGGTATTGTTTGATTCTGCTTTTGATAGGGGTCATGTTTCTGGGCTTAGCTGGGTAGTTTGTTTGTTCCTATTCATTAAAAGGGACCCTGCAGCTATTTGGGGAGGGAGTGTGGTATTACATTATTATTGCTCCAAAAAGTATGGACAAAAATGTATTGTAAAAATTCCAAGGCTTCTGGTAGGAGTTCTCTCAGTAATAAATATTCTCAGTCTGCTGGAGTGTAGTTAATGTACTAACATTGTGTTGGGCTAATTAGACAGATCCTTAAGGTATAGAGTTAAAATATACAGATATTCTGTATATAACTTATTGCTAGAGCAGTTTTGTGCCATGGATAAGGAGAACACCACCTTCCAAAGTCAGCCTTTATTTTGGTCACTGCATCCCATAGCTCTTGCAGTACCATTGCAAATGATTGTGATGCTGCAGGGTCTCATCTCCCTGCTGCAAGATAAGAGTACATAGATGCTTATAAAAGTTATTCATATCCTCGGGTAGGAGACAAAGGCCCTTGGATGAGATGAGTACTGAAGAGATCAAAACTTCTTGTGAGATGTTCATTTAACTTGTTCTGGTTTGCATCAGGGCTGGGGGTGTAAAGCACCTTGCAGGATTGTGGTTGATGGGCTTTACTTCTACAAAAAAAACTCAAACCAAACCAAAAAGTGAAATTGTCTTCTTTCCTTCTTTCTTTCTTTCTTAAGCTATGCAGTTTGCCTGCAGAGGGACATTAACTGAAATAACTACTTGTTCAGGAACAGCACTAGGTAGTTGCTTCCAGAAAAAAGTGCCTGTGCTCCTGACACATTGTGCCCTCCCAGAGCAGAGCCCNGAGCACAATGTGTTTCTTTTGCCTGAATGAGATGGCCATGATAGGGGAATTATTCCAAGACAGCTGTTTTATGCTGGAGTTGCTAATCCATAGCAAATTCTTCTTGTTCACCTTCTGTACAAACCCACACCTATTTCACTGAGGCCAGTATTTCACTTCCCCTGAGAAGTTCCATTCCATCTAGCCCATCGTTGGCCTTTCAGGACCTGTGGAGCACTGCCACTATTGCCACTGGCCACAGTGCTTTTCTAGTGGTCAGCTTTAATTCTTAGGTCCCTCACTCAGCGGAGAATGCAACTTGCAAGCTCTCTTTATTTTATTTTGTCCATCTTCGGTCTGTCGAGCTCTTCAGTCATTCATTGGATTATCCCACGCTGCCAAAGACACATTTTCCCTTCCACAGACTAACTTTTCCATGAAGAAAGTCACAAGAGATTTCAGCTTTGCTGTAATGCAGAGTAATGACAGCATAATAGTATCTAACCTCCTACAAAGTGCTCAGAAACAGGGAGGTTGGCTGAGATTATTCAGTACAGTGAACTGCGTTCCACTAGGCAGATAAAAAACTGCCTAAGAGCTCTGAATTGATCAGAATATTCATGCCTCTAATTAAAGACATCGTTAATAACCCACTCTTTTTTACTGTGTTCCAGAGTCACTATGAAGAAAGTAACCAAGAAACCACAGAATCTGTTCTTTTTAGGTACCTATATTATTATTTTTGCAGCCCAGTGTGGCTGGTGGTACTGAATGTGTACACAGCAGATATAGAGCAGTGCTTCATCACCACACTCATCTGGGTGGAGCTTTGTCTATGGGACTAACAATATCTTGCTAGCACAACACTAGAGAGAAGCAAATGCAGTAAACCTAGTACAACTAGGTCAAATAAATCCTTTCTACTGAGTAATATCTGTAGTTCGGGTAGATAAATCTTGGCTTTAATGTAATTTGGGTTTTTTAAATAAAACCTCGTGGCTTCCAAAGGTTCATTAATTTGTTTCTTTCATAGTTGTGACCCACAGGAGTGATTCTCCACTCTTCTGCACTCTGTTAGCCTTGCACAGAATGTAAGAACCTGCCTCCTGGTCTTGTCTCATTCAGAAAGCAAAGAAAAAAACTCTGATTTTACTATTTATTGTCAGCAAAATCCTGTCTTCTCTTTTCCTCTTGTATCTACAGTAAAAACAGACTTCACAGTTCAAAACTTCAGCTCTGCAGTCTG
>VWZY01007663.1:506830-561100 GCA_013399075.1 Chloroceryle aenea | reverse complement strand
CAAAAAGTGAAATTGTCTTCTTTCCTTCTTTCTTTCTTTCTTAAGCTATGCAGTTTGCCTGCAGAGGGACATTAACTGAAATAACTACTTGTTCAGGAACAGCACTAGGTAGTTGCTTCCAGAAAAAAGTGCCTGTGCTCCTGACACATTGTGCCCTCCCAGAGCAGAGCCCAATGATTTTCTTTTGCCTGAATGAGATGGCCATGATAGGGGAATTATTCCAAGACAGCTGTTTTATGCTGGAGTTGCTAATCCATAGCAAATTCTTCTTGTTCACCTTCTGTACAAAGCCACACCTATTTCACTGAGGCCAGTATTTCACTTCCCCTGAGAAGTTCCATTCCATCTAGCCCATCGTTGGCCTTTCAGGACCTGTGGAGCACTGCCGTTATTGCCACTGGCCACAGTGCTTTTCTAGTGGTCAGCTTTAATTCTTAGGTCCCTCACTCAGCGGAGAATGCAACTTGCAAGCTCTCTTTATTTTATTTTGTCCATCTTCGGTCTGTCGAGCTCTTCAGTCATTCATTGGATTATCCCACGCTGCCAAAGACACATTTTCCCTTCCACAGACTAACTTTTCCATGAAGAAAGTCACAAGAGATTTCAGCTTTGCTGTAATGCAGAGTAATGACAGCATAATAGTATCTAACCTCCTACAAAGTGCTCAGAAACAGGGAGGTTGGCTGAGATTATTCAGTACAGTGAACTGCGTTCCACTAGGCAGATAAAAAACTGCCTAAGAGCTCTGAATTGATCAGAATATTCATGCCTCTAATTAAAGACATCGTTAATAACCCACTCTTTTTTACTGGGTTCCAGAGTCACTATGAAGAAAGTAACCAAGAAACCATAGAATCTGTTCTTTTTAGGTACCTATATTATTATTTTTGCAGCCCAGTGTGGCTGGTGGTACTGAATGTGTACACAGCAGATATAGAGCAGTGCTTCATCACCACACTCATCTGGGTGGAGCTTTGTCTATGGGACTAACAATATCTTGCTAGCACAACACTAGAGAGAAGCAAATGCAGTAAACCTAGTACAACTAGGTCAAATAAATCCTTTCTACTGAGTAATATCTGTAGTTCGGGTAGATAAATCTTGGCTTTAATGTAATTTGGGTTTTTTAAATAAAACCTCGTGGCTTCCAAAGGTTCATTAATTTGTTTCTTTCATAGTTGTGACCCACAGGAGTGATTCTCCACTCTTCTGCACTCTGTTAGCCTTGCACAGAATGTAAGAACCTGCCTCCTGGTCTTGTCTCATTCAGAAAGCAAAGAAAAAAACTCTGATTTTACTATTTATTGTCAGCAAAATCCTGTCTTCTCTTTTCCTCTTGTATCTACAGTAAAAACAGACTTCACAGTTCAAAACTTCAGCTCTGCAGTCTGACACCTTGCTCAGATAAGATGTTAATACTGGATATATGGTTAGCATATTAAGGATTATCATTACCAGCCATTATCATAACTCATGTTTCATTAGTGAGCAATGCTCAACATTTCTTTGGAAAGTCATTGACAGCACCACATTTGTAACTTCAAAGGACCATACTTGTAATTCCAAGGGTCATATTTCCCTTTGACAGTCTATGAGCAAACAGCCACCAGTCTGACCAATGGTAAAAGCCACTCAGTTTTCCACCGAGTCTGGATATTTTGACAAATATCTTCCACTTAAACTATTGAAAAAACAGCTCTTTGCTGTCTGTGACCAACTGCGAAAAGCGGCGTCTACTCATACTCTGTGAAGGCAATGATCCACTGACATAACCTCCCAAAGCTGTTACTGCATGACCAGACCTCCTCTGAAAGCACAGATGAAGTAGCACATGTTGCAGAATGCACTTCGTGAAATGCTGCGGCTTGTGCAATGCAGACTCCTCACTGTGTCCCTTCTGTCCTTAAACACCACCAGCAGGAGCCAGGGGCCTTCTGAGCTCTCTCGGGGAGCTGGGCAGGACCCGAGCCATCGGAACAAACAGCACACTGTCCCTGTCTTTAAGGATGAAGTCCGTGGCTGTTACATGTTAAGCAGATGTGAAAAATAACAAGGTAGCAGGAGATAAAAATAAAATGAATTCTGGTAACAGAACAGATTTTAAACTGAAGNGCAGTTCTTCCCTTCCTGGTTGTATCTTTTGTTACTGTTCTCTTTCTGTTAACAGAGGGACAGACAGCCAGAAACACACATAGTGCTGAAGTGGCAAGTTTGTAGCCATGGAGGGTAAGTGATTTCCTCTTGATTTTGTTTCCTTTTTATATGTTTACAAGTGCCAGGGTTGAGCAGTGAATAGGACAGGAAATGCTTGGACACATGCAAGTCAACAGCTATGCCACCTACGTCCCACCGCTGGCTTTTTTTGTTCACCTGGTAGTTGCAGGCTGCAGAAATCAGTGTACTGAAAATGAGTACAAACCCACCAGGAAATGGAGAACTATTTCTTTATTCTTTGTACATTTTTTATCCTCTCCTGCCTTTTTTTCTAGGCACGACTCTCTACAGTTTGGCTCTTAGTCTCTTTTTCCCTTTCTGATTTTTTTTCTGCCTTTGTGTCTCACACCAGTTCTCTTCTGGTCCGTCTTCATGTTTCAGCAGTGTCAGACTCTTGTTGTACACCACCCCATCATAGTGAGAAAGACGTTGCTCCTAGCCCTGTGAAAGGATCCCAATATGACATGATGAAGCTCCAGAAGTGTCTCCTATTGTACACTCTACAAAGAAGTTTCTCCATATGTTTGAAGTTAGCTATGCTTAAAGAAGTCTGGGCTGAAGGGTCTCCAGAAGGCCCTTCAAACCTAAATTGTTATGATTTACTGAGGGACTCTTGGCTGAAAATTCTTTCCATGGATCAACTCTTTACAAGTGAGGTCTCTGTACATTGAATTTATATCTCATAATAAGCATTTATTTCAGCTACCATTTGAGATGTGGGGCAGCATTGACTAGGGGATGTAGTCTTTGAGGAGAGTATGATTTGAGCTGCATCTTTCTCCTTGCCATTTGCTGGTGGCTAATGCTACTGCCAACTTGTTCATTTTGGACCTGATCTGAGACCTTTAGCTCCCCCTTGTGCTCTGTAGGCAATCTATACGTTCTGGAAGACGTTGGAGTTCCCTTGGGGGCCACGCAGCTAAAGTGAGACACTGATATCTGTTGTCATATGCACTTATTTTTATCTAGCCCTAGATGTCAATGGGACTGGGCTGTGCAGAACAGCTGTGGGCTCAGAAAACAGAACTGCAGATTATTTTTGAGGATGTCACATGTTCAAATACCAGATTGGGATTAATTTACCTTATTTCTGGCAACTGCCCTTCATTTTGCCTATCTCTAAAACATATGAATTGGCACCTTTTGCCAATTCACAGATTTCCAAGATACCCAAATTCTCCCATTTACCTTGCTCTGCAATTCACGTCATGCTGCTCTCTGCATGGGATGCAAAGATTTTGATCCATGCCACATGCTGCACATCTTCCCAATGAAGCAAAAATCTTCCCTTGCTGGCTGGTACCCTGCTGACATCCCATTTCAGCTAATTAGGACCCTGAGTAGTTAGTACAAAATATAAATGTGGCAGGATTCCAAACTGCAAAAAGAAGGGAAAGTGGTGAAAAAAATAGTTGGACAGCTAAGAGAATATGTAAATGTATTTAAAATAGATGATTCTAACTGCAGTGAACAGATGATTTATTTTTTTTTATTCCAACTGGATGGCTTTAATCAAAAATGATAGTTCATACATCTGCTCTTTGAAGATAAGCCTGCAGTTACACAAAACACTTAAAGAAAGAAGCTGTGGTGTGCTGATGAGACCTCAAAAATTCTAACCCATGACTAGGAAGATTATAGTCTGGTTACTTCAGCAACTTGCTAATTCTGAAATATTAGACTGAGTTATTTGTCTTGTCTGAGGCATGAAAGGGATGCCTGTAGATTGTGCTGAAGCAATTAAGACATTTTAGAAATCATTAGTGAACTTTCTTGATTGAAGAGGCATTTCCCCTCCAGCCTCTCCCTGTTTGACCTAGAAAGGCAGCTCTCCATCATCCTGCCATTTATTTTATAAGGCAAAGTAAAGATTATAAATTAAAGCAAGTCTGCTACTGGGAATTTGGGGCTCCCCTGGAAAAGCAAGCTCAAACTTAAGTTGAAATCAGGGATTCCACCTTCATCAGAAAATTAAATGGATAACTGTCTGATATGATCTCAGGAAAAAGTTCTCAGATCAGAAAGGAGGAGAATGTTAATTCAAAGAGAAAGAATATTCATGTTCCTCATGCTGCTTATAAGCATAATACCTACTCACAATGGACAGTAGTACTCATAAGTACAGTATTAATAATTGTCTGCATTGTATTGCTTCATCAAGCCAAAGAAACTTAAAGCTCTTCAGTATTGAAAAGTTTTTACAAGTAGGAATCTGTAGAAGTGTCAAGGCCTACAAAGCTTTCCCTTTCTTTTGACCTTCAATACAGGCCACCCAGGCATCCCGCAGCTTCATTTGGGAGGTCTGCTGCTGGTATCATCCTCCTTTAATAGCATCCCTAGCAAAGAGAGTACAGAAAATCACTGTTACACAGAACCCCTGCATATTCCAGAGTTTGCTTTTTGGAAGCATGGAGTGCAGTGACCATGCAGCATCCCAGTTCTGGACTCGAGACTGCAATTAAGCCAGTTCTCTTACTGCTCAGAAAAGGATGATCTAGCTGAGGCAGGGAAGAGAAAGTGGAGGGCAGGAAACTATCAATATCCATTAGAAAAATATAGTAAGATTCTGCAAAGTGGTTTTGGTTGGAACTTCTCTTATTTCTTTTACAGAGTGTTCTGCTATGAACTTTCCAGACAGTTTAGTATAAGGTCTCTACAGAAAGTGCCATTTAATTTCCCTGGGTTGAGATTTTTAATTTGCCTACTACAGCTGCACTGACAAGTTCTGAAGAGCTTCACAAAACCACTGTAAAATGGATACAATTCCATAAAAATTACATGGTCATGGAGGAAGTATCTTTATTGCTGCAGAGTGTTACAAATTCTGTTGCTGATGAGCCTCTCAATTTCAGCTATTTTTTCCAGCTCTAAACTGTATTTATTTAACAATTATCCATCTTCCACCTCAGTGAAATAAGCTATAGAAATGTGTCAACACTGTTTACAATTGAGGATCTTTGAAAACCAGCCCTTTTTTGCAGAGTTGTCCTCTGGATGCTCTCATGAGAACAAACCCTTCCCTATAGGAAAGTTTAACTGAAAGAAATGTGGAAGTTGGATAAACAAGTTTGATAAAACCTTCATAGGTCTCTCTTCCACACTTGCCAGGGGTATTCCTGTGTTGCATTCAGGGGAGCCCAGCATAAACTCTTTCCATTTGCTCCTCTTGTTTTCTCCATGCCCAGATACTCTTACATCCTCCAGGTTCTTTAGCTCATATGTTGGTGCCTGTTTATGTTTTCTTCTTCTTGGCCCTGTACATGTCAACTGTCTTTGAAGGCATTGAGATGCTGTGCTTACAGAAGATAACCTTTCAGAAACAAGAATCTGCTTTAAACTTCCATGAATTGCTTAAGTCCAAATCAAAAAAACCCACAGCAGCATTTTTCAAAGTTGTTGTATATCTGACTCTACACTGAATAACCTGTCACTGGCTGAAATGACAGCAAGCAAGCTGAGAAAAAGGCAGTGTTTAAGATGAGGTGAGCCTACACAGTACCTCAGAGAATTGTTTGCCCTGGTGCAGTGTAGCTTTCTGCTATCCCACGTGTTTTTCATGCAGAATAAAACTGGAGTCGTGAACCAGAGAGTTCACCCGTTGAGTTACAAAACACTATTAGAAACTGCTCCTCTCTTGAGCAATGATATTGCAATTCAAATTATTGCATTATTATTCTGTGCCTAAGCTACTAGTTTGGTTTAGGATTGTGTGGAGCAGTCTCTAGAGGGTAGCCTACCTGAAAGTGTCTGTGAAGAGCTCTGTGCTGCCATGGCTTGCTGACCCTTTGTTCATTGTCTTCAGCAGAGAAAGCTGCTCCTGTCTCCAAAGCCATACAACTACTGCCTTGAAAGAAAATGTCTGTCTGCCACATGATTTCATCCAGCTATTTAGTAGCTTTGATTCTCTAGATTTGGACATTTGCTTTTCTCTTTATAAAGCTTTTTTAAGAACTGGATCCAATTCAATCACATAGGAACTTGCCTGAACTTTTGCCCAAAGACTGTTCTGTCTGCCAGAGAGCAGATGCTGAGTAAATTCAAAGCCCAAAGCCCTGGAACATCAGTGGGAAAAGTTCCCCTGAGCCCAGTGTGTCTGGAGAAGGCTGGGTGGGAGAAGGTACAGAGATATGAAGGGTTCATACTCGGGGCCATCTGCTCCAAGCAAAGGTCTCTCTTCCTTCCAGGCTTCAGCACTAAAGATCGATCAAATGCCAAAAGACACAATGTTTGTGATAGTGTCTTGAGATCAGACAACTCAAGTGTCAGAGATTGGTCCTTTCTGAGGTTTCCTTTGGAACTCTTCAGTCCCACTGTCCTGAGCAGTGAAATACAGGATGTTAGTTGTCCTCAGTGTTGTCTGTAAAGTTAAGATTTTGAAATTCCCTTGTAGTTTGTAAATTTAATTGTTCATTGCTTCAAATTATTTCTCATATATACTGGTTCTAGAAAGAATTAATCAGGCACCCCCCCAGGAAGTATTACAAATACAGGATTCACATGAAAATTTTACACTCTCAAGACTCTGGAGGCCTGTGGAAGTGTTTCCTCATTTGACTGTGGATGTGTTACACTACAACTCTTAGAAGCAGTTCTTAGGATAGAACGAACTTCTGTGTATCTCCGTACTTCTGAAAATGTGGGGATCTTTTACCATCAGTTATTAAAATGTTCCCTATTCTTACTAAAATTAGTGGGGTTTTTCCCATCATTGTGGCTGGGTACAGGGTTGGGCCTATTGCTGCTGTTCCCTGCAAATATTCATTGGTATTGTGTGATTATATAAAGCAATTCAGTAAGTTATATAACATTTTATTTCACTTATCACTCATAAAGCTGCTAATTACTTCTATGACTTGACAACTAATCCAATTCCTAATAGTATCATCACTGTATATTTAGTGAAATAGGTGTACCATGCTATCACTCTTCCAGCTGAAAGGGAACAATCAGCATCATGTTTGTTTAATTCAGCCCACTTATTCTCACTTGTGTGTTGAATCTCATTGTCATTTAGGTTCCAGCATTCGGCTGTATCACAGCAACTAATAAATATGCAGATACTGGGACTGAACCAGTCTTTGTGTGGCTATAAATGATCCTTTAGCTTCATGCCTTCCTGTTTATTTATATATATTGCCCTGCACCAATACAAAGGGAGATTCTAATTTCATTCAGTTCTGTAGGTCAGTAGTGCTGCTGGTTTAATGCCCATCGACAGTGAAACCTCATAAGTGATATTCATTCCCCCTGACAACCTCATTTCAAGTCATCAGCAACACTGTGCCAATTGTAGACTAAAAAGAAAAAAATAAAAGTAAAAAATTTGCTGTCAAGGGGCTTCTGAGGACTTGAAAAGGGATGCAGATCTCTTTGCTACATGTAAAATTAATCATTATATTTCTGCTGCTGACTCGTTTTTCTATTTGTGTCACACAGGGATTCTTAAATGACCTAATATTGAATCTGGTGAATTATAGGCTGGAAGACCACAGTGTTTATTATGCACTGACAGAGGATGGAATGCTCTCGTATTTGTGGGTTTATTTTTTTTCTGTGCTGCTTTGGAGTCTGTTTGTCTCTGGTACCACTTCATTGATCATTCCTGGAATTTTACCTTTCCATAAATAGGAAAGGATTTTAATTTTATTTTTTTTTTCCTTTACTAACTGTATCTTTAGTGTGAGATAAGGGCAAAACCAAAACAAAGCTCATTTGTGAAGATGAAGTGGAATCCTGAGTCCAAGATTAATCTCAAATTCAGTGCTGCACCTTTCTGAAAGCCATGCAGTTAAGTACATCCCCACATTTTGCATATGCTTACATGCTTCTGGCTTCAGTAGGCCTGCAGGGAAAGCATTTGCTAAACAGCTTAACTCAATAGAAATGTACTTAAGCATGTTCTTAATTCATTTGCTTAAATGGAGCCATGGTGCTTGAAGCTAATAGAAGTAGTTTTAATAAATTTAACTCCACTTTTAAGTTTAATATATTGCACTCACTTTGAAAGTTGGTCTGCTCAGAAAAAAAAGTATCTGAGTGTAAAAATGAGAGGCTAGGAAATATTGTTTTAATATTAGTGTTGACACAGAACTAACTGGTCTTTTCAGGCTTACTTTTCTTCTCTGTAGAGTGGTTGTTCAGCCTTAACTCACTGTTTGTAACTGCTCTGAACATATTTCTTACACTGCTACTAACACAGTTAAACAGTGTACTAATAAAAACATATTTCCTACAAGAGAAACACTGATAACAAATACATTGATATAATTTTTATTAAACAGTTGCTTTTGCATTTCTTTTTGAAGTACATGGTTTTCTGTAGCTGGGATGCCACAAAAAGACACTGTGCTGTTAGTGATTTTCCAGTTGCTTAGCCTGACTTTGTTGTACAGAGTTTTACCAGCTGGTGTTTCCTGATTACTGCATTGTCAGGTCACCAGTCCCTTAATTAAAATTGCACATGTACCCATTTGTAATTTTCTGCTAGATACTCCTGGCCTTGCTCATGCTCCTGCCCTTCTCCGTGGCACAGTGGTGGGGAAGAGGGCTATCAGGATATGGCTCTGTCTCCATGGATTTTGGAACATCTTACAAACACATGAGCTAGCTTTTTCTGCACAGAACTTCTAGAAAACTGACGTTCCTTCTGTGAAGCTGATACACGTGTGTTTGATTAAAAAATATAGGGGTTTATTTTTAGTTAAATTATCCTGGATACAAAAAGATAGACCAGCTGTTAGAGCTCACAGTGCTGTTTGTGGTGGGTGACAGTATCCACTTTACAAGTGACAGAGACAAGTAGAATTTACTGGGTTTTTTAATGAATTCTAAAGTTCTAGAAAATAGAAGAGTAGGTGCCTCATTTTACACCTTTGCCTACAGAGGTTCACCTGGATTTACACACTTGTCCAGTGCTGGATATTCTAGAAGCCAATGTCATGGCTGCCAGAGTTTCTTCCAGTACAACTCTCACTGCAGGCAGCTATATCCTTCTGTCAAGGTCGTCAGCAGCATGATTGAAGCAATTGCTCGGACTCCTAGTCAGAGTTAATTCGAATGTCAAATATGAGGTTCATGGTCACTGCATGTAGCTGGATATTTAGTAATAATTTAAGTATTTTCATTTCCAAATCATCATCTTTGTATCCTGATGTGTCCTGAGGATTTCCACATTCATAGCTGTCTTTTGGAGGTTTGATCTCTCTCACGAGATGGTTGCTGCTACAGACTGCAACACAGTAAAGTAATTTTGTTTTGCTTAAATTAGCTGCTTCATTCTAGTGAGATTCGAGGTAAAATCTTAGTGAGATGCTGAGCACCCAGAACACCTGCCAGAAGTACTAGAAATAGGAGTTGATTACTGGTTTCAGAAGGTTTTAGCAACTTCCAGGATTTCTGCAGTAAAGAATTTCTGTAGAAGAGAAATTTCTGTAGAAAAGTTCTCTTCCATAACAAGACTTCTAAATTCTCTCTGCTGAGACTCATTTTTACCACAAAGTGGAGAGATTCTCAGAGCTGCTACAATGCCAGCTGCTGTCCAAGAGAATTTAACATTCATGCAACTTGGTACATGCTCTTCTGTGTGTATGTTTTCACCTCAGTGTGTGAAATTGGTGTGAATCTAAAGTGCTGGTGGGAGAAAATACTGGTGTAGTGTAGGAATGGCAAAACAACTTCTTCCTGAGCTTTTTGATGGCATCTCTCTAATTCCACTCTTGCACCAGTAGCAAAGGGGATGGGCAGGTTTAGAAACTTGTAGCAAAACAGGGACCTTCTAAGAGAACTGTCCTAGAGCTGTAATGTCAGAAAGTTATCTCTGGCTCAGACTTTAAGGTCCAGTGTGCCGAAGCTCTTTCTAAGTTCAATAGATCTTCATTCCTCTTGGGTGAAAGCAGAAAGAAACCATCACAGATTTAATTTGCCCTGTTATGTTTTTAGTTCATTCCTCAACGAGAAGATTTTGGATACTAAGCATCCAACCCTCTACAAAGTTTTGTAGCAGTTTTGTCTAAATAAATAAGATTACCATTAAGCAATGTGCATAGTTCAATATTCATTGCAATGGATTTCTAGTTACATTAGTATGAGCTCTGGCAGATATGTCCATATAAAAATCAATAACTGTCTTTGCCACCCACCTACCACATGCATGTACACTTAATATTAGAATCACCCACAGAATTAATGACTCTCTATGAGGCAGTGGGGAAAAAAAAAAAGAAAGAGTAACTATCTGCTGTAAAATGCTCTCTTGCTTGGCATAAGCTGAATCTGATTCACCCCAAGAGGAATGAATATTCCTGTTACACCTTCTATAAAACACAGAAATTATTCAGTAATTGCTAGGATTGAAAATTAACATCAAGTGACTATAATTTACAAGGGGGTGCTGTGGAAGAGGGATGGACATTTGGGTACCAGTGTTCAACCACCGTTACGTAAAGGAAATGTGTAGGGTTGACTTTAATGCAGTCCTATTTTTAAGAGTTAGTATAGTGGGTGGCATGGAAGCAACAACTCCAAGCATCCCACAGTATCTTTCTTTCATGTATTTCTTTCTTGCAGTGAATATTTGTGTTTGCAGAGTCCAAAGAACTGGCAACAGTGAGAAACCAAATTTTCTGTTGACTCGTGGACTTTCCTTGTCAGTGCTGACAGTACCTTTCTCAGGCACAAAGCCTCAAAGTACACTCATCTGCTCTGTCCTGTAGGTGACTTTGAGAGGCCATCTGTTAGAGGCTGTCTCATTGGCAAACAGTCTCCATCACTACACTGTAAAAAGAATTGCTGTTTTAATGGTAGGATTATTCAAAGTGAAATGTGATGTGGTCTTCTGTCTAGGAGGTAGAAACCACATAATATATTTAACTAAGGATTCTGTCTGGCGAACTTTCCAGTAGATAGTTACTGATTCTTTTGTAAACATTTAGTACACTGATGTCTTCTTTTTTTAAATCATCTAAATCTGGATGGTACTATTTCTCCTGCTTTAGAAAAATATAAGGTGGGGTGGGGAGGGTGGTGACTGCAGTTTCTCTCTCACTTGCACAGGGCTTTGGATTATTTTCATTTCTCTGTACACTGTCCTGTGGGTAGCCCCACTGGTACTGCAGATTTTTTGCTTCAGATTTGCAGGCATCTCTAGCTTCAAGAAAAGAACAAGATAATGTAATTTTGGAGAACAAGTTACCTTTGCACCGTTAGTTTCTCACTCTCTCTGGACCAAATGGACAGGCTATTTCTGTCCTGAATGTATCTCCTTTCTATTCCACAGAGGGTGTTTGAGGTCCTAGAGCAAATATTTATTGCATGGGGCCTCTCCTGGGACACATCTGCACAGCAGATGTGTAGTGAATGCCTCCTCCCACTTTCAGACTTACCCAGTGTGGTCCCTGGTGTGTCGCATGACCTTGCCCTCCTTGACCAGTCTCAATAGCTGGCAGAATGGGAGAAGGAGGATGATGGTGTAGGAATAGACCCTGCCCTAGGACATAGTAAGATGACCCACATGCAGTAGACGGTGATAAAACAGAACATACTTCAAATACCATACCTAAGATCCACTTCTGATACTTCCAGATCCAAACAGTTAAATTCACAGATATGACCTTTGTATTTGTGGATAGGAAACTGAGATCTTTGAAAGTGCAGTCTTTATTCAGGAAACTTTGCAGATATAGATAGGGCATCACCTATCTTTTTATCAAGCAGTATTAATGATTGTTTCTCTTGCAAGTTCTGGACAAAATTTTGCTCCACTTCAGTAGACTCTTTAAATCTACATCTGTCACCAGGGCCTGAAAATTCTGCAAGGACCCAAAGCACTGGTGATCTCAGTCTACAGCATGCAATTAAAACACTGCTGCTTCCTTTCAGTACTGCTATCTGTGCTCTGGGCATTCATGTTCTGGGCTGCAATGTAAGAGTTACATATCATTTCAGTCATCAGTTTTTAGTGTCTAGTTAGAACCAAAATCTGATGAATCTTTCAAATCTGTCATTTTGAACCTACTCATAGAAATGAAATCAGGCTCTTAATTAATACAATTTTATAAACCAAGGAATATTTTGCTGGGCTTAATTTAGGCATCAAACAGAAGTTAAAATGCAGAGTTTTGTTTCAGCATGCTAGGAAAATTGAAGTGTGTTTACATCTTGCACCAACCATTGGCATTAATGCTCAGTTTTGTGCTGTTTGTCATTCTCTAGAAAGGTTAAAGTATCCAAGCAGGTTAAACTGAAAAAGAAGCTGTTGAGAAAATGCTGAAAATGCCCCATGTTTCTCGGGAACTGTTATATTTTTTTGACAATCAAAAGCAAAATTTCATCAGGAATTTCCACTGATGGGCTCACAGAAGATTTAGGGATGCTTCACAGGAATTATGCAGGTTTCCAAAACCAGTTGGTTTGAGTAACAGCTGCACTCAATGCCTCTGCCTGTCCTATGATCTGAATGAAGGTGCCTTGTTACCAGGGTGGGGAGAGTCCTGCAGCTAGGGTGGTTTTTAGTTGTTTCTTAGACCCAGACTGAGGAGTTCTTATGGAGAATTGTTGCTGAACTAGAGTTTGCATTCAGACTGGAGCTTTTCTCTCAGAGTAGTTTCAGAGCTGCCCAGTGGGTAGAGTACACTGTATACATGTGGGAGTGGTGAGGCCACTGGCAGTTCTGATTCTGATCTGTTGAGTGCCACCTGCCCTCAGTCTCTTTGAATTTCAGAAGCAAGCTGCATGTCTTGCTCAAGGTCACACAGAAAGCATGTGGCAAAGTCAAGAATCAAACCAGTGTGACACGTGCTTTTAAGAGCTTCCTTCAATGCAGCAAAGAACAACATTCATCTTTAACAACAAACTGGTGCATGGCAGTTTGTTGTCCTCTGAATCATCACTCCTGCTGAACGCCTCCCTTGGGAAGGTTGTTAAACTTCTACAACAGTCACAAAATCTTAATGGGTTTTGCCAAATGAATTAAGAGCCCTTGCAGCTTTTATGCTGCGTACTGTGGATTTTGAAAACTTATGTCAGTAGAGCAGTAAATCTCAGAAGCAATAGGAGACACTGAGGAAAGCACAGAAGGTAAAAAGTGCTGTCACATTTGCCCAGATGAAAATTATAAGGAACCATTTTGATGGGAAATTCTATAAATCAGTGATAAACAATTGAATGAAAGTGAAAAATCTGGAAATCTTTTCAGACTGCTAAAGCCCTAAAGCCCTTTTTCCTTGTGCTTCTGAAGCCATGTTACTTAAAAGTTATATGCTTATCTTAAGACCAGCTTCTCAGGTCTATGATTCACTTTCTAGGCTGAAGCAGATTTGGGTTCTTTCTTTTCTGAGCCAAACTGCTCCCATGTCAGTGGGATTCAGATCTAGCCTTTAATACTAATACCTATTTTTTGCTTCTAAACTCAAAGCTTCATGTTCCTAATCCAACCTGGACTTCAGACATTGACTTTATTATCAAAAGTCGAATAGTTTTTCATTTATGTTTTCAGATGAAACCTAATGAAAACATCCCTGCCAGATCTAATAATTTGAAGTAATGTGTTTGCCTATGAAAGCTCTGCCATTTGGAGATCACACTGCTCTGCTCTGTGATCAGCAGCCTTGAGGACTGTTTACAAAGATGCCCTAAATTGTTTCACCTTACACTCTAGATCAGAAAGGTGGTGTGAAGCTCATTCTACTCAGTGCACATAGATAAGCTATGGCTTGATCATGAAATATCAGTGTCATCACTTCATAAAGATACATGCCTTCTAGGGGAAAGGATCTCTTTCCTTAAAGGTCTTATGGATCAAATTTACCTCTGCTGTTGGCAGTCATGACTTTAATTCTATTTTACACATCTTAAGACTTTATAATACCCATTAGGGCTCTCTGGATTCACTCTAGAACTTTGTGAACTATTTCCTTTAACACTGTTGGGAAGAGAGAGTGCATTTCTTTAAATAATTTATCAGCAGCTTCTTTCTCTTGACTATTGAATTTCTAGAACTTAAAAGTGCTTGTATAACATTGATGGGAGGCTCTGGTAGGTGACGTGGGAACTCTGGTTAAAGGTTGGAGCACGAGTCTGGACTGGCAGTTAAGCCAGGCCCAAGGAATTTTAATAGTTGTCTGTGCAGCCATTTGCACTTGCATAGAAGCAGCATGAGTTTCCCTCCCATGAGACAAATCTTGCCCCTGTGGATATAAAAGGCAAAATTTTAAAATTTTATACTCACATTAAAGTAACAGAAATAGCATTGGAATGGTGGGATCCCCACGCACACATTTCCACCCTTTTTTTGAAGGCTGTTAGTAAATAATACTTCTTGTTTCTTCTCCTGTAGGATCCTGTCAATAGGATTCAGTCAATAGGGTGAAGAAAAGAACCCTGCTCTTTCTGTGGGCAAGAAAAGTTGTGCTTTCTGCTAAAGTTTCTTTAACTGGTGCTCTCTCTTAGTGCATTATGGTTTTGTAGTTCTTGCAACTTTTCCCATGAGTAGAAAATTCTGAATCCTAGTTAAAGTTCAATTTACATGGATGCTAAGTCTAATATAGATTATTATTATCATAAAGTCCATTTGATTATAACACAGGCTTGCCTGGCACTGGAACAAGCTCCGTTTACCTGAGACAATTCTCAGCATATTCTGTTTACCTGACTAACGTTCAATCAATGAACCTGCCTGTCAAAATGTGTATCATGTCAAGGTCCTACTAGATGCACCACCTTCAGTCCAAGAGTTGGAAATGCTTCAGTCCAGTAAAATGGTTGTTTTATCTGCCCCTAGGCAAGAATTGACATGTTTTTCCTATACTCAGACATTAAAATCAAAAAGCCCATCTTCCTGTAGCCAGGCTTATTGTGAATCTTTCATACCGAGGAAGGATCTTGAATACTGTCCAGCACCTTGGGCAAATGCTGAATTGTAGTGAAGCTGTCTACCTTCCAAGTGGAAGAGAAATTCATTATGCTTGTGTTGTATGCCTCAGACTGCCTGAGTCCTATGTCAAATCTGAAGCACTGACCTATCCACACAGCAGTGCTAAACTAGGCTGGATGTCCTAATCTATCACTTTGCTCTCTCTGACTTGTTACGAGCACCTACATTCATCAGGCAACTCCAGCTAATCATCCCCATCAGGATGGGAGTGGGAGCCGGACATGGGAATTCTTACTTAGAGTTACATTCCTCTGGAGCTTGCTTCTCCTGGAACTCTACCTGACCTTCAGCTGCAAAAATATTTCAGGATAAGTTATTTTCCTAGCCCTAGCCCTACTTCCCCACCCTCCTGCATAGTAGAAGGTGAAATAAACAGAGGAAGCACGGGTTCATTTGGCTTCATATCCATTGCAGCAAAAGGAGTTATGAGGCTTCTGTTTTGCATTCTAGTGTGATTAAACTGAATAAAATTTTAGCTTGTTTTTTCACTCTCTAGAGATCTTGGGGTCTGCAATTTATATTAATCCGGGTCTGCCTGCTTGCTCCTCTGCTTGTTGAATATTATCTGCTTCTTCTGCCATCTCTTCCTACTTAGTAGGCTGAATGAGAGCACTAATTAGACTCTGGTGCCAATTTACTGATGCACCATCTTCTGTTCACCCCATGAGAGGGGGATTAGCTAAACACGACAGCTCTTCGTCTGAGTTACTGGCATATGATATTTGTTGTAATTCTGTCATGAATGATATCTGCATAACATGCAATTACAGCCTTCCTTCCACATAGCAGTCTATATGGCATTCCTTCCTTTCCCTTGAAGGACAAGCATACCCTGTGCAACTATCTTCAGAATTTTATGGCTACAGGAAGTTTCTAGCCATTTTCTTTGTGGTGGGTGGGAGAGAAGCATTGACTTTTAAAGCCCCATATAGTTTTTCTTCCTCTACAGAAGCTCGTTGTCATTCCAGCTATGGCTATAGAAAAATTTGTTATGGTGAGATAAGCAGCACATGCAGTTCACTGTAACAAAATTTAAAGTAATAAGGGAAGGGAATATGTTTGTAGTTTTAATAGGAGCCCACCACAGAATACAGAGTAACATGGGAAGCTGAATTTATTGTGAATAACCCATTTTATCTTTCTGCATACTATTTATCAGCAGCACATAGAGGATGAGTTTTGAAGGCATGGAAGCTGTTCTGATATGAACCAGGCGAAACCTAATATTAAATATTGTGAAACTCTCTGCATGATCTGATCAGGACAAGATCGGGGTGCTGCAAAACATGGCTTCACTTAGTTCTTGTACTGCAGTAACCCTAAAGACCCCAGCCAAAGACACGGATGTTGTAGTACTGACTGTACTGGCAAATGCCAAAAAGAGCATCTCTGGCCCAGCGGTACCTGCCGCGAGACGTGGCAGTGGGAAAGGAGGCGTGATCAGACTGGCTGTCACAGAGCCCTTGGCGATGACAAGTGATTCTCAAGGCCAACTGCAGTTTGCTGATTTCCATTAAGAGTAGCTCATTACATGCTAAACTGACCAGTGGGTATTTTATTCCTGGTTTATGTTTGGCTCTGTATAGACCAGACTGAGGCAGATGAATCTGCCTTGTCTTTATGGAGAACTAGTGGATGGATTTTAGGAAACTCTTTTCCTCCGCTTCCTTCTAGAAGTTCACTCATATGAAACAAATCCTCTGGTCTTAGTGACTTTGTGTTCATGTAATGTGAGACCTGACAGAAGTGAAGTTCACCCAGAAAGGCACCAAAGCAAATCCATCTTCCTGTTCAAGGGATATTATTGTGAAGCTGCTTTTTGATATTCAGTGGCTCTCATGCAGGCATGCAGTAAACTGCCCGGTGTAGCTGTAGGGAGCATAAAGGTAATGGCACAACTAACAGAAAAATAAAGAACTGGGAGGTACAGCCAAAAGCTAGATTTTTCCTCTAAGATGGGAAAGCAAATGGTTTGGTTTGATTTAACCCCAAGTGAAGTCAAAACACATACAAAAAATAAGAATCCAAGGGTAGGAACAGCAAGGATTAATACATTCTCTTAGCAGTTGAGAAGAGTTGTAATAGAACCAGAGGTTTCTAGGCTCTTGCTATGGAGTGGTCTTGAATTTGAGGCATTGGAAGGTTTGTGCTCCCCACACAGTGATAAATTCTCTTCCTCAAAGTGAACTGAGAAGGATGAGGGAGGGAACTGGGTGGAATCAATTACAAACCATATCAGACATTTAAGTTTAAACACAAGACCTTGCAAAGTCTTGCATGAAATCTTACTAGCAATATAAACAGGACTGGTGCCAAACTAAGCACCAGAAGTATTCAATAATAAAATACAGCTGTCTCCATTGGCACCTACCCATGAAAGTTTGTCATTTTTACTGTCAGAAATGCTGACAAAGAGAAATCTAAAAAATGAAAACATTTTTTCAAAAGAGGGAGGTTTTCATGAACTGCAACCTAAATATTCATTTAACATTGGAACATTCCATAAAAATAATTTATAACATAATTTCTTCTTAGAAATGCATTTTGACAGAGTTCTTTTCAAAGACTTTGGTCGAGCTTGGCAATGCTAGCAGCTTTGCTTTCAAATCCATAATTCTTAATTATTAAAATACTCTCTATACACTTTTGTTGGATTCTAGCGAGGCACATCAAAGCTGGGGCCCCTCTTTGCTGGGCTTAATGCACACCCTGTCAGCTGAGGAGGAAGCAAGCGTAACATGGCTCTGTAGACAGCACAAGACTGAGGTTTGCAAACCTGATGTACAAAAGCAGTCCCAGAAAACTTGTGCAGTTACAAACTGTTTCTAGAAGGAAGGCTTTGCAGAACCAGTCCCTACATGGAGGCTGCTACAACGCCTCTGACACACTCGGTCAGCTTCCAGCTTTGGGAAGTAGAAAGGGACCAAGACATGTTATCGCTTGTAACTTGCTCTACAGCTGGATCAGTTGTGAGAGACTTTCTCAGGAAAATTAAGCAGATTTAAGTCCTAAGAAGTGAAAGATGTGCACTCACATGTGTTCACACACAGAGATAAGCGTGTATGTGTTTGTGGCTGCCCTGTACTTCTCGTCTGTTGTGTGTACCTGCTTTGGTAGGGAAGTTCTCACTCTTGTTTTGCTTATCTTCTAAACTGCTTCCCAAACAGCCAGGCTGAGTGCTGGTCTGTCTGAGATATAACACTATATGACCATGTTCTAGCACCTTTCAAGATACTGGGAGATTTCTACTTTGGCTTTAATCAAAGAAAATAAGGCCATAATTTGCCAGTTAATGAAGGAAGTAGCCTTTGAATCCAAATACACCTTTTTTTGCAAGTATTGTATGATACAGGAGAGGGCAATCACTTCTTCCCTGCATCACCCCATGGGCTTCTGATCCTTATGAATTCAAGTTTCTACTTTCCACCGATGAAGCTGCAGTTTCTCCTCTCCCAAATGTGTTCCCTAGCTGTAGTCAGGTCCGGTCTTAGATTCTTGACACAACTTGCACTAATCAGGGTTAGCTTTGCGACCATCAAGCACTAACTGCATTATTGAAGATAATATTCAAAAAACATAGTAATTTTAATTAAATTTCCTTCTCCCTTTCACCCCGATCTGCCCCTGCTACATCCTTCTTTGTCTACTGGAACAAACTTTTCCCCCAGATAAAGCTGATGGAAACACAGCTCTTCTGGTGGCCACATGCTAACTGAAGGGTTAGAAACTGTTATTTTTTAGGTAGAGTACTGCACGCTTGCAAGACAAAATTAGCCAACTGTGTCTACAAAGAGCTTTCCCTCTTCCAGTGGGACGTCTTCCACAAACCTTCTCCCCAGCCTGTGCTTCTAGTGTCTCTGAGGGGTCAAGGAAATTTAATGATCCCACTTCAGAATTCCTTAGACTTCCCTCTGACTATAATCCTGTATTTTTTAAGGCATAGTTATAATACATAATTGGTTTTCTGAACTTACAGTCACAACGAAGTGATGTATGTGCTTGCTCTTCAGATGACCTACTCTGAATTGTGCTGTATATTGGTTTTCTTTGTATGAAGACTGAAGTCTTTAAACTAAGGGAGTATTAAGTGTGTAGAATTCCAGGCTAGTGCATAGGAAAAAAACTTGTAAAATGCTTCTCTTGTTAAAATTACAGTTACTGTACTGTTCTGCTTAAAATACTGCACACTCATAAAACTCAGCTTGAAAATTATATGATCAGTCTCAAAGCAACTGCCGTCGACAGTTCTCCTTGTCAGTCCTGTACAGCCTAAGTACTGATTAAATTCTACAAAGATGGTCAAAACTCACATTTCAGCATTGTAGGGCTGGGCCCTGGGATTGCTTTGAATCTGCAGGTAATACACAGGCCAGCAATTATTAATGTTTAACTGAATGACATTGCAAGTAATGAGAAGACATTGTAACTTTAAAAGAGTAATTTCTTCAAAGGCTAAGAGTGACTGTTATCATTTTAAAAAATTCTATATTTATTCCAGCTTAGTCCTTAACTGTGAGCCCTGCTATGTAATAATAATGGAACTGCTCAGACAGCAATTTCCCAATGTGCTTGAGGCCCTGTCAAACCACATGGAGTGATGCCGTAATCAAATTCATAATGTCTTATCTTTTTCAGATAAAGTAATCATCAAAGGAGTGCTGGCATGAACAGAGAACAAATTCAGGGCTCAGACATGCTCTAATGTAGTGAGCTGTGACACCAATTGGGCTGTCCCTGTTTTGCCTTTCTTCTAGACCTGTGTTTCTAATTGGTCTGCCACAGACACGCTTCTGGCTTTGTTTCATATCATCTTCTGAGACAAAGGAGCTTTATAAAGGAATAAAACATGAAAGGGTTAAAATCTGAGAGTGAAGTATTAGCGGTTTTCCCCCCACCTCTTCTTTTTCCTTTAATACCGTTATTGGCTGGCGTTGTAGAGAGCAAATCCACAGACTTGAGATTTTCAGCTAAATCAATAAAATATTGTTTAAAAAAATGGAGTTAAGTGCATTATCTGTCCATTACTCCATTATGGTTTGCCCTCAATCATGGAAGTGAGACAAAGGTTCCCACAAGGCAGATCGCATTTGTAGTTAACCTAAAACAGCTTTCCCATATTGGGGAACTATTTAATGTCTCTATTCTGCCTGGTAATTAAACACGTGCCTATCATGAAGCATGTTAGGAATACTGCTGAAGTCAACGGGATGATCCTGGGGTTAAAGGCAGTTGCTTCTGCGTACAATATCCGTAAAGAAAACAGGATAGGAAATCCTGGTTCAAGGGCAACAGGAATGAAAAGATAAATCTTTTCAATCATACAATAATATACACAGGGAGAGGACCACCCCCCCACCCCCCAAAAAAACCCAAACACCAACCTAAAAAAAACCCACAGATTTTTTTGTTTTAGAGAGCTCCACTCTGAAAGCCAGGGAAGTCATTACATTTTTTGGCTTTGTGGAGGTTTTTTCTTTTCAAATTTATTTCTCTGACATTTGGCCCAGACCAACTCGAACATCCCATTGATCGGCTTGTGCACTTGCTTTGAGTTGTTTCTGCTTTAAATATTTGCTCAGGTCTTGATGCCATATCTCACTTGAATGCTCCAGTGATGTATATGAGGCCCAGGCTTTGCAACAGCCTCATATATCTTTTTGTGGACTTTTATGAACTGCAAGGCAATTAATGCCCAGTGCTCTTGCATGCTGTGGAACCTCAGCTCCCACAGACTGCAGTGAGAACGGGAGCTCGGCACTTCGGAGGAGATCTGAATCTAGCTGCATGGCTGTGTCCTTGTCAGTATGTTAATTTGTATAATTAGAAAATATCTGTTTTCCACAAATGTATTGCAGAAACAATTAAACCATGTGATGTTTACATTCCCAAGGACTTCTGCACCTGTAATATGGAAAGTACATATGAGCCAAATATTTTCAGCCTTTCTTTCAAACACTGTTTTGTTTGATTTTGTCCCCAGAAGTGTAGTCACTCATATTTTTGTTTTCTAAAATGAATAATTCTCCTTCAAAAGTAAAAAAAAAGTTGGATAATTAAGGGGCCCAAATGTAGATTTTACAAAATGTTATCTTCAATCTATTTTAAGATACGTGGAGCCCAGAAGTGTACTATTCTGATGGGGGAAAAACACACAAAAAGTCAATATGAAAATGCACTGCGACACTACAGAATACTAATCACTCCTACACAGAGAGAGCCTTCATTTTATCTGCTTTTACAGAAGGTTTTTATAAAGTCAGATTTTAGAATAACTAAAACCCAGTACAACTGAAGGAGACAAAGCTTTGCACTTGAACAAAGGAATGTTTTCTCAAAAAATAACAATGACGATCTGGTTTGTGCTTTTATAGCTGTGCATATTCTAGATGATGGATAGATGGTTACACAATGAGAATATATAGTGAGCTGATCATGCTCTCCATTAAAAAAATCCCGGGCAACTAAGATTCAGTGCAAACTCATGTGATGTGACTGCTGGCAGGTTTGGCTGAGGGGTTGTGTGTATTAGGCCTGCTCCTGCTCTAAATAATCATAGGGTGGTTTGGGTTGGAAGGCAGAACTTCATTTACAATTGACCAAAGAGAGAAAAATCCCTCCTGGATTCTGGCTCTAAAAGTTTAGGAGGCAGCTTCTCCCTTTCTTTTGACCTTGGACATGCTGAGACTTGGAGGTCTGGTTCCCATCACCACAAGTTGACTGCTTTACCACAGACTTTCTTGTGCCAAGGATTTCCACTCCTTTCCTTCCACCCCGTGTCCTCTTGGATGTGTTTATTGAGTCAGCTCCTGGACTCATCCATGAACTGAAAAGCCAAGCAGGAGAAAGGACAAACATCTTGTCTTTCTGGGGGATGGATTCATCACCAACTGCAGTATCCTACAGGAAAGGGCACAACTGGAGGTGAGCTTGGACAAGGGAGTCCAGACTCCGTCCTTGTGCTTACAGGCACTGTGCAGGTGTTCTGTGCCACAAAGAAGAGTCACAATCACAGAGGGACACAGTCTTACTGCCTTGCTCAGGACTGGGAAGGTGTGCCCCAAAATTGCTCTGGGTAGGAGTTTATTTTCTCGTGGCACTGGTAGCTCCCACAGTGAACCAGAAATGGACTAATGCATCCCAAAGTTTCTGAAACCTGGATAATCTATTCAACCTGATGATAAATAATTCAGCAGAGACTTTTCCCAGTACTTAGGGGTTTTTGTCACTTTTGTCATTTTGCTCTATGAGTCTATTGGACACATGTTCTGACCTACCCCTCAGATTCCGTGGCACTGCCAGCTGCCAGAGTTCTGTACTAGTCACTGGAGAATGTGCTCTGGTTTCCAGTGGGACAGGAGGCAATTGTCATTTGGCACTGACTGTAGTTTATGAGAGAAGCAGTGCAAGGATAGGAAGAATGAGAGGTTTAATAGAAATTATAGTTCATAAACTTAAAGAAAAAAAGGCTGTCTTCAATTATTTTGATGACCTTTTAAGCATTTGCCCTTCTCTCACGTCAGTACTTCAATAGTGAGTTTTTCTGTCAATGGCTCTTCTGATATTGTGGACATGAAAAGGCTTTATAGGAATTTTAAAACTTGTTGTTGCTGTTCTTGCTGATGATAGAGTTTGGCTGTCAGATAAATGATTCTTCATTACGGGGGTGGATTGGCTGTATTACAGGAGGAGCTGTGACCAACCTGGCTCCATCTGAGCCAGCTCATGTCTGCAGCAGGATAACCACATTTGTGTGGTATTGTGCTGTGTGGAACCACTGGCCTGCTCCACTGCTAACTCATGCCTTTCACTGTGCCAGCACTGCCTGCATTCTTTTCTTCATTACATCCTTATGGTAATTTTGTCCTTTCTTTTGCTCTATTACCAGTACCAGAAGTATCAGAAGAAAAAAAGATAACTTATCTTCATTTAATACTGAAAAGTTTTGTTCATACATCCTAAGTGTTGGCTTCACATATTTCGTGGTACCAGCTGCTAAATCCATAGGACAAAGTCCCTGGTTGCTTGGAAAGTCATAACACTTACACTCTGTCAAGTAAATGAGGTTGAGGTGGAAGAGTGGAAGCAACACCATGTCACTAGTTCCCATCTGTTCCGTGGAGATACTACTTCATATGCACTAGCTGATTTCTTCCAAATGTGGTGGTTAAGGAGCTTAAACAGTTACAACAGAGAATTGTGGTGGAACAGTAAGTGACCTACATGTATTTGTCTAAGTAGCAGGGTTTTTTTCCTTGCCCATGTTATTAAATCATGCTCAACAGAGCACTGAGAGAAAGTAAGAGATTGATGCTTGGCTTTGGGAAATTCTCTCGGCACAATGAGAGCATAGCTGACCTCACTGCATCATGTTTACCAGCAGAATTTAAACAACCAGGATAAATCACTGTCAGTGATAGCAACAGGAAGTTAATCCAACAACCTTGAGAACATCATTACAATTTTTCACACATTTTCTATCTTTTCAATGTCTAAGTGAAATCTTATTTCTGTGCTGAAGTCCTTGGGGCTACATAAAGCAAAACTATCAAAGCCACCTACATATCCCTGCCTTGAGCAACAAATAAAAAGCAGACACAACAGAAGAGAAAGCAGATGGCCTTGCAAGTGCCCCGAAGAAGATCCTCCAGGTCACATTTGGTAGGTGGTGAAGAGAATCCTTTCTGCAATGAGTTACATCTTTTGTAGACATTGTCTTCCTTGTGCTTGTCTTAACAGATGCTGTGTGATACCTCTTGAGTCTGACTCCTAATGTTAAAACTGCTTCATTTATGCAGAAACATGATTGCTTAGTGTAAGACATCAACAAGGCAGACGTTCTCCATCTGATCTAGATTCCCTTCATTGTCAATGGACAGAAATAGGATGCATCTGACCTATTTTACATGCCTACCAGAAAATAACATTGCATCACCCAAGCTTCTTACCAGGGCCATTAGAGAAAGTTGTGCTGACTAGCTCAGAAAGGGATTTCAGCAGTGTAGGTGTCTCAGACCAGGTGAGACAAGTCCTGCCCACAGCTATATGGGCATTGCCTCAATGAATCACAACTACAGAGACTTCTCCAATATTTTCAGAGCTGGTAGAAATCTGATGGTTTTGGTTTCCTGGCAATACATGAATAGGAAATGACTGAAATTAACTTCTGTGTTATTTTGAAAACTTTTTTTTTTTCAAAATTTCACTTACATGAAATTTTTTAAGCTTTCAGTTCTTCAGTGAGTGTCATTTTCATGTTCTTCTTTGAGCTTTGTAATAAGTGCATTTTAAACCAATATTTTGAAAGTCTGAAGCAAAACTTGACCTCAGACAGAAAAGGGGACTGTTTCATGTAGAAATTTGTAACGATCCTTTTTGTTTTCTTAAGTTTTATTTTAAATGAAACAGTTACAAAATGTTAATGTGTCATTCCTGCTGGATTCTTCATTTTCACAGAGAAGAGACTGGACATGAAAAATTTTCATACTCTGAATATCTTGTTTCTGCATAGGATGGTGCTTAGCAGAAGTGTGCAAGGAATCATTGTCTGGAAGAGGTGTTCCTTACAGATGGTGATCCTGACTGATGTTTGTGTTACCCTTATAACTAGTTCCCTAGTACACTTCATTGACTCCTGACCCCTTCACTTCTTGCGTATGCCACAAGTTAATTATACAATATCATAAAGTGTTAATGCAACTCCTGAGTTTTGCTTTATATTTTTTCTTTTTTCAAGGCTCAGTACTAATGAACATGGACCGAGATATAAGCAGGCTTATGACACTCTGTCCTCAAACACTATTTCTGCTCAGGCCCAAAGATTCATTACTTCTCTCTTTCTCTGCTTTGAGCATCTTCTAGAGTTGGCACTGAGCCAAGTATTTATCATCAATTTTTATTTAACTAGTGTTCTTTGGAAAAATAAAATTTAATGTTCCTATCCCTCATTAATTATAATTAATATCTGTTAGCCATAATAACTGAGTTGAAGTTGGAAAGCTCTCCTACTGCTCTACTGCTGCAGCAGAGCCTAAATCCTGAGCCCCACTGCGCTGCTTCTGTTGGCTAAGGTGCACCCAAACAATTTAATCAAACTACTGAAGAATTTTACAGCTGTCATGTCACCTCTTCTCCTTCAGTAAATAAACAGCCGAAGGGACATAAAACTACTAGTCCAACATTAAACATGCAGAATGCCTTCCTTCATAGGTCTGGGCAAGTGGGACATCTTTTAAATTAAAGAAAGACTACACCAGCTGGCTGATGTCCAGAATTGGTCTCTGAGGGGAGCTTTATGAGTGGTAACTAACCATAAGTACCCACAACCTGGCAGTGTTTAAAAGAATGTTGGCAGGCACACTGTATAGTCCTAATAAATTAGTAATGATAATTAATTAATAATAGTTTGCATTCATGTGACAGATTCTTTGCTGCAATTTACTTCTTGTCCTGATAAACATGGACATGAAGAACAGTTTATCTTCTAGTGATCTACCTTTGTGTAGACTGCTTTGGCATCTTGCTCCTCTCTCTTGCTCTCTACCCTGAGCAAGTTACATTCCACCAAGATTTCCTCATGCACCTCAATTTCCAGTCCTCTTACGGAACTCCTCTGGAGTCTGTCCCAGTGTCCCAGCCTTCTGAAAGTGCCATACCAAATGCAGGGCTCAAGGTGAGGCCTTTCCAATGATGACTAGACCTAAAGGATTGCCTCTCATGTCCCAGAAGTGATGCCACTTTTCAAGAATTCATATGATGTTACTGATGTAGCTTGTGATCAGTGGGAATACCTAGGTACTTGACGGTCCCCATTCTCACCTGAGTGTAGAATCTTGCACCTCTGTGTATTGAATCAGTTTGTTCATTCCTTTTTATCCAGTTTTTCAAAACCCTTTGACATTGTCATGTCTTTGTCAAATGGGCTTGCAGCTCATCACCAAAAACAGTGCTCGAAACATTGACTAGTACCAGATGAAGCATTGCACACAACTTATGATGTCATTCCAGTGAGCCACCGATCACTACCACCTCCAGAGGATTTTATGAGAAGTTTTTAACTAATTTTTGTATACCCAGACTTTGTTTTCCCTGTTTACTTTTGAGATACCATATGAAAAAGTGAAGTTATGAATATTAATAAATGTGACATCTACACCATTTTTTCATATCTGGAGCAGAGCTGGTCTATCAATAAGAGATGCACCAGCTGTAAAGTAAGCAGTAGGAATGCAGAGAAGAGAGAAGAAGGTAGGAACCCTCCTTTGATGCTGACAAATCCATGGATCAGGTTAAATTTCACCCTCACCTTCTTTTTCTACTTAGATGCTTATAAAAATATATTTGGATGTTTATTTTAATACTTATCTGCCAGTTCAAGAGGATTGACCTCTTATTTCCTGGCTCTCCTTGCTCTCCCAACCCCCATTTGAAAACTAGATGTTAGGACTGACCTTTTACAAACATCTGCAACTAGATCTACTCTCCACGGAGGGCAATATCTCCATGATACCTCCTAATAGCTCTCAGACTGCTTTAGCCAGTTCATAACACACCCCAGTATAAAAGGAATCAGACACAATGCATATGAGACATTTAACTGGTCTCTAACTTGCTGTAGCTGCAGGATCTCAACATTAAGGGATGAAACAATGCATTGTCCCAGCCCAAGTACTAATTGATCTAATCCATCTCCAGATCTCCAGCTTGTAATTTTGTTTGGCTGATGCTATTTCAGGAAAAAAATTTAGGCTCTTTTCCTAAGTTTTAATAGTTTCATAAATATAAAACCATGGCTGTTCACTAGCCAAGACCAAGTCACAGATAGATGTGTGAATTGAACCCTCTGGTGGTGAATGATCTTTAACAAAAAATTTAGCCCATAGCAAAATACAAAATAAAGCCCATTAGCCTAAACAAGAGCTAAAGAAACTTAAGCTACATGTTTCAGCTCATGCTTGTGATGGGGTAAAGGGTGGCCCTGGTTAACTCAAATCATTCAGATTCACAAGGATTTATTAAGATGCAAGAACCTATTTGTGAATCTGAATAAAGAAATCTGTTAAAAATCAATATGATATTTACAAATTTAGACAAAACCTCTTTCTCTTTTGTTCTATGAACAAAACAAACATTTTGTTCTATGAACAAAAGAGAACAAACATTCTAGGGAATAACTGTTGTGAGTTCAAAAAAGTGATCTTTTCAGGGAAACACTGAAGTTGTATTTGATCAATGGGAAATATTTTATTTAACCTGAACTGAAATATTTCACTTCATTTTTGAGCTATTTAGCTTGTCTTAAAGGTTAATTTTTTAAACATTACCTGAACTTTTACATTAAAAATGCCAATTTGAAAAAAATATTCAGTTCAGAAAATGTCAAAAATGAAACTTTTTGGCATTTCTGAAACAAACATTTCAGATAAAAAATGTCAACATGAAATGTTTTGACATTTTGAAAAATGTCTCCCTTTTTTGAATCTGAAACTTTACCAAATTTAAATTGAATTTACTATTTGTCTAGAAAATAAGAATTGCTTGCGTTGGTAGTTTTCCCTGGGTAAGCAGCTAACTTTCCTGCCAGGTTAGCATTAAAATATCAGCCAAGCAACTGTACAAACATATATTGTAAGGCAGTTCTTGACTTTACTGCAGCTCACATTTGGACTTGATAGTGGTTACCTGTCTATCTTCAGTCTTGCACTTTACAGTGCCCAGCTTCCAACCTTGCAGTCAGTTCTATGGTGCACAAAGAAAGAATGAGGGGAAAGATTACTGCTTAACAAGTGAGCAATTTCCCATTACATTAAAATTATATTTTTATTTTAAAATGTGTCTAGTGGCAGATTTATGAAAGTTCATTCCAGAAAAAAATGGTTTGTCCATTAAACAGAAGCAGATCTATAATTCTGAATGAGTTTTAGAGTTGTTATAGTTAAATTCTTAAATGAAAACAGCCCCTTCTAGACCAAACTCAGAGCATTCCAAAATAAGATCGCAAGCTGCAGTGAAATAGCACATGGAGAAGCCAGTGCTTGCACTGCATTTTTGGGAGGTTAAAGATGCTGTATGCTAACCATATTAATTACACATAATTATACAAAAATTAAATCTTATGTTTATGAAAAATAATGTTTTACTGCGGCTGAGAAGCTTCAGCTGTGAAGCAGTTCTAGTTCATAAGCAAGAGCTACTTTTTGTGACAGAAAGAATTCCGCATTCACTTGATTTCACAATTTCTTCAGCCTAAGAGATGCTTTCCCAATAGCAGCATGAGGTGAAAGGGACCTCTGCCAGGGCACACTAAGCCCACCTCAGACCAAGACCCAAAGTATGTGGATGCCAAAATGCTGAGCTCTAGATGCCTGCCCCCTTAGTAGGATCCACAGCCCCAAACAAGGAGGCTGAGAATGGCAGCCAGAAAAGGCAACATGCTGGGAGGAAGCTGCTTAAAGCAGCCACTGCTAAGGAGAAGGGTGTGCCTTCAGCCTTACCCTCTCTGGGCTCCTTGCTCAGTGCTAGTGACTCTTTTCTCTTTCCATGTGGGATGAACTGGCTGGAGCACTCTTTTAAAGGTAAGTGCTGCAGTCCCCTTTCCCCTCTTGTAATAAAGCAGGACTCATCCTTTTCAGCGTGAGGCGGGTCTGGGAACGGTTCTTTTTCTGCAGCAGCCTCATCTCAAAGTGGGGGAGAAGTCTGGGGAAGTGGGTTTGAATCCCTCCATGAAAGAAGGAAACTGGATCCACATCCTGACCAAGCTAACCACTAAGGAATTGGATAATGGGGACTGCTCTTCCCTTCTTTTTAATGGAAAGCACTGGTTGCCACTGCAATATGGCAGGCACATGCTGAGACAAACCTACTGGATTTTAAGGGAAGCAAGTAAAGGAATGGCTGTTTAGAGTCCCAGAGTAGCTTGGATGTGTGATCGGTGCCTTGGTAGCTCACAGAGGCTGATGCACACGTTCAACAGAAAAACTGTAGACGCCTGGGGTGCTCCTGTCTTTTTGCCCTTGAAGTCCCTTAGTTGGAAGGCAGTTGAAGAAGGGTTTTGCTGAGCAGTCTGGACAATGCATTTGAGTCTTGATGTCCCTTCTGCTGCCTCTTTTGGGATGCAATACATTGGCACAAAGCGAGGGGATAAGTAGAAGTACACACTGATTTGGCTAAGGGGCTGTTGGGAAAGTGCTCATTCCCCCTGGGGGGCAGGGAGGATGCAGTAGCACAGCTGCCTGGCAGGAGAGCAGAGACCCACCAGCTGGAGGGAATTAAGGACTTCCCACAGGAACTCTACATGAGCTTGAGATGGGGCAGAGGCGTGAGGTTCTGCTGGTCTTCCTACCTAAGTGTGAGGCCCTCTGGGGAGGCACTAAGGCAAGTGGAGTGGGCTGAGCAGCCTTCCTTTCAACTCTGTCTGATGTGTTTAGTTTAGAGAAGTCTTTCAGTGTTTGAGGAGAGAGTACACCGAACAGTGACACTTCCATTTCACAAGGGAGTGTAGCTGAAGGTGATTTTACAGCTCTAAACTCTGACTTCTTGCCTTCTTATGAGTTAAGTGCCATTGGGCTTCTTCTTTGACTATTAGGGGATTTCTTAATCTTTCTGGTTCCAGTTTAAGTAGTGCTGGGCTTTCATGTTTCTTATTAGCTTATTTGAGGAAATTGGATAATGTGAGATTATTAAAAGCCACCTAGAATTTGTATAACTGGGGAAAAGTATGTCCACTGCAATAACTACTGTTCATCATCAAGTGGGCTGTGCTGATCTCTGCTAGCCAGGTTTCATTCAGCCCGTTATGTTACCATGTGTAAATTACCTACCTAAATGCAGCAAGAGAGCAGAGCTGCGTCATGCTGAGTCCTAAATTGACACCAAAAGGGAAACTTCCATCCAGACTAGAAATATAAGGAAACTGAGCAGACTGACCAGTAGTGCAAAGAGTTCTGAAACCACAATGGCTATTAAATAAAGCTGCTTTTTCTGCAGACGCTAAGTCAGTGTTTAAAAATATCAACATCTAGATAATTAGAGGAACTTCAAATCTGTCTTCATAGTGTTTCAGGCAGGATGACATTGTCAGCTATTCTATTTTGTATTGATTCCCACAAAGCTCAGTTATTCCCAGCCTTCCATTTCAAATGCAGCACCTTGTTTTCCTGTATCTTGAAGAAAAGAAATTAGATAAAAACTATTGATTAGCAAGGCACAGAGGGGAGTGATGTCTGTAACCTTCCTTTGTCTTGCAGCTCTGCAGCTGAGGCAGCAGTAATAGGATTCTGTGCAAGTGCGACTGTGATGAGGTCACACTGCTGAGAAGGGAATGAAAACACTGCAGTCAGCTAGATCGCTTGCTTCTCTGATAGTTTTTGATATTGTTTGTCAAATTGTGATTTGAAGGTTATTTCTCTGGAGGCTAAAGTTGCTGTGCTTCTTTTATGCACTTGGCTGGGCTTTAAAAAATCATGCATTCATCTAAACACCCCTTCTCTCTCAAAGTTTCTGGCTCTTACTGGGAGCCAAAAAGGCTCCAAAGAAGGAGCAAGAAAACAAGTCTAGCCAGAAATTTTCCATCATCGTGAGACTGGAGCAGTTATATGTTAGAATAAGTTGGATTTGTTTGGTCTCTCTACCTCTTCTTCCTTCCTCCTTTTTCACTAGGGTGCTGCAGTCCTCTTCAGATCAAAACAAGTTCAATAAACACTTTCTGAGACATATGAGCCGTGAAGGGTTATGCTGATTTAGTACATGGTGGCATAGCATTTATTGGTAGCATTACTCAAGAAAGAAGTAAGAAATTTCCTCATTTCAATTGCGTTGAGAAATGGACATTTCATGACCTACCTAGGGCAACTGCAATACTGTACAGAAAGCTCAGAAACATGAATAATGCCTTCTCATTCTGAATGGGCTCTACCATCTTCATTCTTACACTGCTTCATAGCAGTGAAACAGCTCGCTGAGGTGACATGAAGGAAACTGAGGCACAGAGAGGGGCAGTGATCTGTCTACTGGAAGAGGGTGTCAGGGAGTGTCAAACAGAGGATAAACACTCAAGATTACCTGGCCCTCGGGACTCTACTTTTGGTGCATAAGGCAGGCTGCATTCCTCTCTTCCCACAGAGGAAGAAACCACATGGGGCATGCAGTGTCTTCCACTAATCAGACCTTAGGGCTTCTTTCTCCTGTTGAAAAGCTCCCTTGCCCTAGTTCTCCTCCCGTAACAAGACACTGGAAGATTGGTATGGAGATAGTTGGCTAAGAAAACCCTCCAAATAAACTTCTGGAATTGCATGGCAGTAACAGGATGCCTTTAGCAGGCAGCTGCCTTGTCTGTCTGAAACTTACTGTGCAAAAACAAGTATGTCAGGTCAAGCTGCATATTTTGAGGTTTGATGTCCCACCCTCTCAAATAAGTGATGTGGGAAGAAGTCTTATGGGAAAACTCCTTCCTCAGGCTTATTACTGTGGGGTTTTCTGTGGGAAGCAGTGAGACTTTCCCATCCCCTCCTTTACCCCATGTGATGCTCTGTGATCATAATATGTGGAACTATCTCATGCTTCCAAGAACTCCTCCAGTGCTGAACAAGCACACTCTGGTGTTTTTCTTTAGTCTTTGTTCTATTCCGTCTGATCCTGAGGACATTATTCTTTGCCCCTTGTTTTCTTCATCTGTGTGAAGAAGGTGGTATTTCCTTTCTCGAAGGCTGTTGTGGAAACTTTTGGGTTTTTTTAAAATGCTCTACCAGATGGAGGGTGCTGTAGGAGAGCAAAGCATCTTGCTGTAATGGATTTGTTTGCGAGGGAAAGCTGCTGCTACTTTAGAGATCTTTTCCCCCTCTCTCCGAGTAATCTGCTGGAAAGACTCTTCTCTTATTTGCTGTCACTATTCTGCTGCTTGCATCTTCCTCATCACATATATGGCTATGGTTAAGGTACTGACAAAGAAGCCCCACAGCTTAAAACAAGAGCTGTGGGTATAACACCTCCAGACTGAATGAGTTACCAATGGTTGGGCAGCTAGAATCATACAGTGCCAGATGAAATTAGGACCTGTTGGTCCAGGGCTGAGTAGCTATTACCTCATTAGCATTCAGCATCACCTATATGCTCCAAGTGAGGCATTAAGAATGGAGGCTCAGAATAAGAGATTAGAATAAAGCAGTAAGTGGGGAAAAGGCTTGAAATTGCATTATTCTTTAGAAAATGGGCAATTGTGATGTACTAAATAACACAAACAGCACATTCTTTAAATCTCTAGAGGGGCAAATCTTGGCTGAGAGATTTTTTTTTATTATGATGATTATTTTTTACCCTGGTTTGTTTCAGTGGATAAGTATTTTCTTTTACTTCCCACTTGTATTTTCATTTGACAGGGTTGTTTTTTTTCACCCCCACCCAAAATATCTTGCTAAGTGTGGCTTACTCACAAAGGCATGTGACTTTGTCATCAGATCAGCATCTGGTGAGACCAAGAAATGAAGCCCCCGTCCAGAGTAGTGAGTAAGGTTAGACTGGCGCGTGAGGAGGCAACCTTAGGATATCCAGAGAGAATCTGGCAAAAAAATCACCTCTACCCACAAGACTTAGGAAAATTTTGTATTTAATCTCTTAAATATTCTTGGCTGCTATTCGGCATATTTTCATGGTTGGTCATCTATCTCTTAGCAAGATCTAAAGGACTCAGCCAGGTGCAAAGATAATTGTTTCCTTATTTCAGCCAGCATCTGCTCAGCCAGCTGGGTAGCTCATCTGTAAAAGGTGACAGGCTCAGGTAGCAGCCTGCAAATCCTACCTCGTGTGCTCTCGTGGCGTGCAGCCCTGCTGAACGTCTGGGTAACCCTGCACTGGAGAGCACTCTGCAAAAGAGAAGTTCTGATGAGGGAAAATTGAAAGGGTGTCTCAGGTACTTAAGGAAGTAAACAAGGAGCAGGAGAACTTTGGTTGCCACAGAGAAAAAGCCTGCAATCTCACAGATTTCCACTGTCTGCTCTGACCCCAAATTACCCTTCCTTGATATAGAATGCTTATGTTTTTCCCATATATTATATTAATCTGTTTTATTTTACAAGGCTGTTTATCAACAGCCCATGTAAGTCTTGACTGCCAGTTCTCCACGTCTACCATTAATGAAGAGCCATGCCTACCATTATTTTAATGGCTTCTGTGATCTGTAACCACACATCTGCTGTTGGTGCCAGTTAGTCTTCTATCCTGACACCGTGTTCTTCTGGCAGATGGATTGTAGGAAACCATTATCTGAAAATCAAGGAGTGGCAAGAATATCTAGCAGCTTACAGGAGGGGTGAATACAACCTCTAGCATTCTCTGATGGATAGCCCTCCTGAACCCATATTCCTAAGCAGTAGTCAACATTGTAAATAAAGAGAAATAATGTGCTTCTGAATGAAGCCAATGAGAGATTTGTGTGCAGTGGAGCTGGAGGACCCAGGTGATATGTTGTTCGATTCTGGTACAGATGTGGAAATGTGCTTGTTCTTGATAGCTCAGTTGCTAAACAGACATTTTCATTTCTAAGTGTTTTCTTTTCTTTGTTACCCCAAACTGCCAAAATTAGAGGCATGTGACATAAGAAAGGAAGTCAGTTTTGTTTAATTTATCTCAGATTTATTTTGTGACATTTCCTGGATACATTTAGCCATCACATTATTAAACAAGAGTTTATTTTCTGGAGGCTAGAGCTTCAGCTTTGGCTATATTTCAGTAAGATGGGAATTTAAATAATGTCAACATGCTGAGAAATTAGAAAGTCTTTCAGGTGTGTTTTGCAGGAGAAAGTTCAGAGCTCCACTATCTCTCCTAATAGTTCGCCTGGGGCTTTTTCAAATGTATAATCTTATTTTTCTACTCATTTGAAATGTAAACAGAGGATTTTCACAGAAGACAGAGGAATCTATCTGCAAATAGTATTTGTTTTTGGCAATTTGTTTCTTTAATTATGATGATAAATTTCCCCTATTTGGCAGCACCACAAAGAAATACGCTCTTGCATGTCTTTGTTCCTTCAGGAGGAATGGAGAAAGTGGGTCTTATTCAGAAAGAAATTTCCCCCATCTAGTCACATAATTCTTGTAATTCACCCCAGGAAGGGATGAGAAACCCCTTTTTTTCCCTCTCCCGTGGGAAGGATGTTTGGCTGTGATTCAGAAAACATCTCTTTTGCTTTTGGACAAATCTTGACTCACTTAGGACAAAACCCAAGTCATGAGGGTGTACAAAAGATGGAATCTGCCTTTATCTCTCAAAAGATGCTCAGTTGTAACAAGGAGGATGCCTACCTACGCATCATCTGCCAGAATGAAGGTACATTGCTCAGAGGTACTGATACACCAGTGGGGTAACTGACTTGAATTTGGTGTTGTTCATGACTGGGAGACCCTAGATCAGGCCCAAAGCCTTGAAGGCCTTGAATGTGCTTTTAAGACATGATGCCTTGAATACAAATTTTGTGTCTTGAATCCATCTCTAAAGCAATGGATCATCCAAAAGTTGTTGCTAGGTTATTTAGATAGTTTCTTGGGGGTTGGATTTAGAAATTAATTAATTAATCTTTAAAATCTCTCAGTTTTGTAGCAGCATGCACAAGCTTGTTGTTATTTTTGCTTTGTAGGCAAACAACAGCCAGAGGTGAGAGACACTGTAAGAGATGAATCTGAATCTTTTTAAACTGTGAGCCAGATCTCCTGTATGGACTTAAACTGTCCTACCTTTTTTACAACTGTATCCTGTTAAAATCCACATTTCACAGCACATGTGCTAATATTGAGAAAGTAACTCATCTGTTTCCCAGTGTAAATATAAATGTTTGCATTTAGCACTGTCTCGGTGGCAGGTTGTTGGATGGTGGATTGCACTGACTCGTGCACTGTGTACAGACCAATGCACCAGCATTGCAGTGCTTTTTGGTAATGCTTTTTGGTAATGATTTTAGCAGGTGAAGGAGAAACCCTGAAAAAAGTGATCATATAGTATGTAAAATGTTCTATACCCCTTGGACTTCTGCAGACTACTTCAGAATAACTGTAAAGGATGTTTCATATTCAGAATATCTGAATGGGCCTTGGTTCTGGATAAGGAAGAGGGAACAGAACTGGATGAACTGGATGTGTTAACACTTTATTCAAAAGCTTTATCCCTTTTCTGCTTTTGGATTTCCCACGACTGAATTTTCTTACTTTTTCCTCTGCTGTATTGTTTGGCATATGCTTCATGCAAATACACTTAAATCACTGGGCTGGTCAGGAGCCTTCACATTTGCCTGTTTTATAATATTTAGTTAGCTATCTTGGCCACGTGGGGGTTTTTGGTTTGGTTTGTTATTTTTTTTTTCCTTTTTATTATTCTGTGCCTGCTTGATTGTAGCTTTTATGAAGAAATGGAGAAAGAGTCATAAAGACAATAAGACAAATCATCCCCAAAGCAAATATAATGAGGGAAATGAGGAGAGGAGTTGGAGAAGTATTTACATGATTTGAATTTTCTATCAGCGTTCCCCAAAATAGAACAAAAAATTCTTAAAAAAAAAGTATTGAGATGATTTGTTAGTGAAAGGAATAAAATAAAAAGAATTGCAAACATAAGAACAAATGTTCATTTTTATTCCAAGAAGTAGTTCTTGGCAGTGTTCGGGAAGCTCTAATAGAGAAGACAAAATGCAGATTTGTATCCCACTTGAGCATAAATCAGCGCAGTAGACTAAACATCATCCATTGTACAGCACACCGAATCCTTCCCTTTTGTACAAATGTTCAATTAAGTCTGTAAACTTGACAAAGCTTCATAAAATTATATTTAAATGACTCAGCAGGTGCCTATTGTACAACGTGGGCAGTGTATTCTTTCTAGGATGTTCCACACCTGGTTTTCATCAGATTGCACCAATAGAAATGGTGTGGGAATGGTCAGGGATTCTGAGAGAACTCATTCACACACATACCACTGCATCATAATACATATGACCTTGGATAAAATTCTGAAGATGTTTCCTGTGGGTTCCTTTCTGGGATTTGAAGCCATCAGAGAAGAATCCTCTAACGTAACTCAGATGCCAGGAAACCGGTTTAGTCACCTCCGGATCAGCCTGTCATTCTGAAGATGTCACTGCCATCTTCCTGCAGCAAAAATAGGTGCTGCATGGCAAAACCTCTCAGTAGCATTCGAGAGTAACAGCAATTGCTTAATTACTGGTGTGATCATGTTAAAGGTTACATTAGTAGCCACCAGTGATGATCAAATATGAAAGCAATGGCATGAATGAAAGCATAATTAGTGTAGCATCAGGTGGGTGTGATGGTAAACATCCAGTGAAAAAAATACTAACAGTGGTGCACTGGTGGGCTAAAATGGTATCAGTAAAACTTCACTGGTAACAATCCAGCTTCCAGAAGACAAGAATAAGCCTTACATTGTTCACCCCTTTGGAGAAGTTAAGCTGGTTATGAGTTACAGTCACTGACTAGGAAAGCATGTGCTGTGCATGAAACACTCAACTGCACTGTGAGAAATCAGGAGAAATCCAAATGGAGGAGCAGGACAGTGGAGGTGCTCCAAGCCCAGAGTGGATGGTATTTTGGGTTTGGGTTTCCACTCATCAGCATGTCTAGGAGTGGTTTGATATTCTGTGCATGTGTCACATATGTGTGAAAAATTTGCTATTATTGAATTAGCAGAAAAGCACCAACATTTATACTATTTAGGTTGCAAAGGTTTCCATCAACACTAAATAGGTGATTTTTCATTGTTACTGTATATGCAGTGCTGTCATCCTATGTCTGCTATTGATTTCCCTGATACCTTCTTCAAACCCGGTGGTTACCACTGTATCTGCTTTCTTCTATAAATGCCAGTGGCTCCTAATGAGCTCTACAGTCCATGTGTTTATGTTTCTGTTTCAAAATTGCAATACTACAAAATTTCTAGAAATCTGGTAATGTATTTTCAGGACAGCAGGACAACTGACCTTTTCTCATGTGGGATAAAGAGATGACATTTGGAGAAAGTTGGGAGTTTTAGAAAAGGAGGAAAGGGAAGAAACTGTCGCTGTTGTTAAACCTTAGGGGTCCCTCTACTATAAAGGATTTAATTTACTTGCCTGAATTATTCCAATTGTAATATAAAAGTGCAAAATGTCTTTCAGATTGGCCTTCAAACTAGTTTTCACATAGAACACACTCTCCTGAGAGAGTATACCCACCTCATGGAAGGCACTACACTCTGTAAAAAACATAAACCCCTTTTATTTGATCTATGCAGGACACAATGGGTTTCATGGGAAGAGTCTTACCTGACAGTGGGAGAAGTACCAGAGATATTTCCAGTACCAAACCTGGCCATTTCTCACGGAGAAGATGGAACTTGCTTTGCTTGAGCTTGTTGAGAAGGAAAAATAAATGAACTGGAATAATCCGCTTGTTTTATAAACCCATCTATGACTTCTGGTTTTCTTAAGTCCATTGATCTTTTGAACTCCAGTCATAGGAAGCAGAAGGAAATAATGGTGTAAAAATGCCTATTTGCAATGAAATCAATTTTGGTTGATGAGTTTCTTATAATTTGACTGGTAGGCACTGGAACAGGAGAACCGTAAGGGGAATTCTGTTGTCCTCATGGAAGGTAGTAGAGGTGCGTGCAGTGCTTGGTAAGAGGGTTCTGATAAATATGCTCTTTGGTACGTCTCTGCCTCTGGAGACAAAAGCAAACAAAATCTGAATTGTTCTGGATATGAAAGGAAATTCCTTTGCTTGCCCTACATATGACACTAAAAGTGGGTCAGTTGATGATTGTTAAGGGCTGGTGTATGGAGGGTGTGGGTGAGCAGGAAACGGCACACAAGGAAACCTCAGTGCTGGGAGCCGAGACAGGAACCACAGCAGGGAGCAGCCCTTGGAGGCAAGTGTTCTGCCTGTCAGCTCCTGTCTGTCAGGGCATGGCTGCAGGTGTTTTTCAGATGCTTCAGTGTGAGTTTCTCAAGCTGCTAATTTTAGGGAACTTTGATTCTAATTCTAATGTGGGATTTGAACAGAGATGAGCTGGTATTTACTGTTAAATAATCAACATGTAATTCAGTTCTTGCAGCACATGTGCACACACTGACACAGTCTTAGCAAACAGGGTGAGAAATGCTGCTGCTGTTCAAGGTAGCTGACTATGCCCCTTGGCTATTCTAATACAGGTGTCTTCTGGACCCTATTTTGGAATGAGACTGTGAACAGGCAAATGCTTGCACCCGATTACCTTAGCTGATGGCAGTGGAGTTGCTTCCCAGGTTGTCCGTGTGTTCCGATATTGGATAACTTCTGTTACTGCTTCACAAAACTCACACCTCTGGGGCCTCGAGCCAAACAGTCAAACATTTTGCTCCTTTAGGCCACAGGTGAGCGATGCCTTTACTAGAGCAGGCCAAGGATCTTGTATCTCTCAGGCATGTGACTTTTTTCTATGTTTGTGCACTTGCGTCACTGAAAGACATGAGGTAATGGAAAATCGTATTTGAATTCCAGGTCACATAACTGCTAATTTTCAAACATAAATGGCATTTTTAAATATCACTGTTTTGGAAGAGTACATCACCAGGAGCAGAGTTCCCAAGTCAGGGGAGGGGAGGCAGAAGAGTCAGTGAATACTACTTTGGCTTCCTCCATTCTTGGTGGCATCTTGTGTAAATGAACGTGTTCAGCCTTGTTAGCATTCCTGCATCCTAGAACTGATAAAGGTGACTTGTGGTGGATGCCTGCCTCCTCTTATCTCAAATATCTCTTTGAAAAGCTCCTTTGGCAAGAAGCCCAAGTGCAAAGGAACAATTCTTCTGTCTTAGACTAAGCTTCTAAAGAACCTGAAAAGTTTACAAGCTCTGCTGGCTGTTACTTCTATTTCCTCCTCTCCTATTTGCTTTCTAGATTAGTTTTTTACTCTGATTGTCTGACCACTTCTCATGTTGCTGGTGCAAACCCTCTCAATATCCAGCAAGAGCAAGGTTCTTATTGCTTTCAATAGTCTTTGGATCATGCCATCAGCTTCACTTAAGCTTTCAGTCTAGCTCTGCACAGTTCAAAGGATTTATAGTCTCTACGCTGAGTCCTTATCTAGTTTTTCTGAGTTCACTTAGCTCTAGAGATATGAAAGGTTTCAGCTCTTCACCCAAGTGTCAGCTCTATCTACTACTAACCAGCAACACAGACATTTAATGTAGGAAGGAAGGAAAAGAGGACATTGAATTACAATGTTTAACTTGCGAAACTAGAGGAAATGTCTTCAACCTGTGATCCATTTAGGTTGCATAAGCCATGAATGAGGTATTGTTGGATGAATATTAAATATACATGTATATATTAAATATTTAACTTGATCTTTGTTCAGTTTGCCTTTCTTGTAATTCCTTTTCAGTGTTCATAGAAAACAAACCTGATTTTTATACTTCTTGCCAGTAGTGACCTCAAATTTTCTATTTGTGTTAATAATATCAATTACCTGCACACATGAGTCACATTGAACTTTGTCGCTGTATTGGAGGAGTACTTCTTGGAATGTGTCCACAACACTTCTTGCCACAAAAATGCTTCTTATTGCTTGAAACTGTAAACCCACAGACTGTTTCATGCATATAGAACTATGGAAGTTCTTCATTCTTAAATGTTTTCAGTATAAAGCTTAAACATGTTCCAGTAACTTAGGCAGAGATGATAAAGGAACTCCAGAGAAATGCTATTATCAAATACAAGAATGAATGCAACCTGAAATGTCTTTTCACAGCAGTCACTGGAATCCCCAGGTTTGCTGCAGACCACAAGTATATTTTAAACCTTAGATTAGTGTATACCCACAGTATGTCCCCTACAGCTGTGAACTGCTACTCTTTGTTTAGGACTGGGCAAGCCTCCAGTGGCTATGTTCTTACAAGGAATGCATTTTCCAGTGTTTTGATTTAATGACTATTATTCAAGCTGAAGTCAGTTCCTTTCTCACACTATTTTAGGCTGTGTGTGGTAAACCTTTGTGCCACTGTTCTCCTCAAAAAAAAAAAATCTGGTATTTTCTTTCTGTGCTAAAACCAGTACAAATCATACCAAGTTCTGTATCCTATGAAATAAACGCTGGCTATCTTCATAATGAATAAATCCTGAATTTCAATGAAGCTTGCAGTTTGGTATTTCTGCTTGCTTACTAACCCTCCTTTTTATTGCTGCTGTTCAGTGCAGTAGTGTCAGGAAGTTCCTGTTACACGCTTGGTGAAGTACAGGTAGAGAACAAAAGGTCCCTGCCCCAAAGGCCGAAAGTTTAGATATTTTTATTGATTGATTAAATATTGGACATTTGTATTTTCTTGCCAGAAAGTGATACATTAAGGCAACTGTTACCTGGACAGATAAACAGTGAATTCTGAGGATGGAAAGGAATGAATTATGGGGAGAGGCTTCCTGTAATGGAAGGGTAACGGGGGGAGACAAGTGTGTGACTGTGTAACATTCTTCCTCTCTTTCTCCCTTTGTTTCTATTGCAGAATGATACTTTATTAATCACACTTTGAACAGAACTATGACATGTGTGTTTTCCAGCATGTACTCCATCCTTGTGTGCCTCTGAGATAGCTTCACATCCTTGTCCTCAGGGTGAGGAGCGGATACTGGGAGGCTGCAGCCATTGTGCTGCAGGACTCCTGGACCATCCTGGCTTTCTCACTTGCATTCAGGACCTCATTCAAAGGCTCTCTCCTGTAGTGAGAAACCCTTCAGGAGAGCATTTGCCTCAGATAATGGGCCAGATCTACCACTGCATTACTCGAGACATAGAGGCATTTTAGTCCTTATTTATGATTTAGAGAGGGTTGAAATTTCCATTTAATTTAAAATTAATAAAATGGAACACTTATGTTTTTTAAACTGTATAAAGAAAAGTTATTTTTCAATTTCCATTTTAAAGTGAAAATATCTCTTGCAATTTTTATTTTTGATCTTTCTTTACACATGCTTTCCTTTGGTATGCTTAGTTACACAACAGGATAATTTTAGTTTGAAAATTTAAAACTCCTTAAAAGAAGGAGTATAGTTAAGCAAACATACCCAGGGAAAAGATGATGTTAGTCTCATCTGAAGGAAGAACCAAACTATTTATGAAATCATTACAATTAAAATATATATCTTTGACCAGTTTTACTCTCCATTCAGTGACAGCAGCTCTGTTAAAATGTATCTAATTAACACCCAGCAGATAGCAATTATCTTGTATAATTATGATGAGCTTGTTTGTTCTTTAATTGACAGCTTAAGCAATGTTTTATGATGTTTATTTGACCTTGACGCTAATCTGCACCCTGCTACTGTGAGCTGCCAAATGCATGGCTGTTTGGATTTCCATCTCCACCACTTGCACTCACCACTTGTTATCATCATTGTCATTCTGCAGTGTGATGTGTCCTGCACCATCCCTCCGTGACTGCCACAGTGTCACTCTGATCCCTCGCAATTGCTGTGAGGTTGGAACCAATTGTTACCCCTCTGCTGCCTGTCCATCTACGTCTGTGCGTAAGTTGTGTTAAACAGCTGACTCGGTAGGATCCACAAAACAAAGCACATCGTGTTACTCAGACCAGACAGGATGTGCACTGTTAGAAACTAAATCATTGAACGTATCTGACAGTTTTACATGTAGTTGATACAGATTTTAGAATAGCCCCACAATCTGCTTTCTATTAAAAGGTACCGGAGAGTTCAATAACCAAATGTCTGTGCTGATAGAACAGATGTGTTTCGTTTTGATGCATCCTGAGTATTTTGAGAGGATTTTCATTTTCCTACAAAGGCAGTACAAAAATTTCTTTGCTGTCCTGTACATAATGAAGTCTTGTGTGTCAGTACCTGGCTGCCATAATAATTCTTACAGTAATACCGTATGATGTTCTGCCTTCAGCTGATCTTGTTTATTAAGGGATGCCTGGGATAAAATTTCAAATTAATTTTCAGAATAGATTTTTCCCTTTGTTAGAGAGATGCAGATCTAATTAGATGGGCATTGTGGGGGAAAAGAGTGGAAAGAGAAACACTTGCTTCAGCTATTCCGGGGTGACTAAGGAGGTCATCGGTTTCAAGCCCACTCTGACCAGACAAGTTAAGCTGTCAGTTGATTTTTTCATTGACAAAGTGGGATTAAGCAGGACTATTTCCTACCCTCTTTTTCTATGTGTGTTACTGGGGGTAAAACATGGCCTTCTTGCTCTGTAGATTGCCTGCACTGCGTCTTCAAGTTTTAGACAATTAGTGCTTTCTAAAGGATACTTCTGCAATTCTGTTTGTCCTACGAATCAGGGGAGCAAGAAATCCTTGCAAAGACTGAACTTGTGTGGATATTCAAGCTGGATTTGCAGTGGTGGTGGGGTTTTTTAATGTTTACAAACAGGGAATCTTTAAGCAGCTGACTAGCAGATCACTCTTCCTGGCACAGTGGCTCGTAATGAAAATCTTTGTCCCAATTCCTTCATTTGAAATGTAGCTGTGTTAGAGCAGTTGTTTTCCATCTGGAAAGGAGGAAGGACCTATTCCCTCCTGAATTATTTTAAGTCTGCTTCCAGAAGCCACCAGCTTGGAAAGCAAGGTATACAAATTCTTAGTTCTGATTTTTAACCCTGTTTTTGATCATTAGTGTTCTGACTGGTCAGAAGCTGCTGTAAAGTTGGTGATCCTGTAGCATACAATAACGAGGTACCCTCTTAGCCAAATCAACTCCTGTATGCTCAAATAATGTGAGGGTTATAATGCAATCAGGAAATAGCTAATGAACAAAGCTGTAGTTCCCCAATGTTGTCTCACTATCCTTGTCCTTGAAGAGTTGGAATGAAGGGGTATCTGAAATGTGGAAATCGATGCAGTCGTGCTTCCACACGCGGTGTACTCCGTGAGCCAGATTTATGTTTGGGGTTACTTATCTGAAACCAATTTTAAATTAATTTAGGGAGGAAACAAATAGGAAATGTTCCCAAAGCAAGGTTTTGTCTGATATTTCTGGATTTCGGGGATTCCATTAGAAAGGGCAATAGCCTGGGAACAGCTTTTCTTATCACATCATCTTGTCCTTTTCACTTCAAGACAGTATTAGAAAGTGCAGTGGTGCATAAGACTTAGTAATTACTATTATTATTTGTTAAGCATTGTCTTATAATGCACTGAGAACATTGGGTTTCTGTCCTACATGGATCATTAATTTGGGTATGTAAGATTTTTCAAACAGTAAGTGTCCTTGATGATTAGAGAGAGATTATAACAAAGTGCTGCATTTTTATGTGGAGTTTTTTGGATTTTTGTTTTGTTTCATTGTTGCTGTGTTGTTTTTTCTCCTAAATGAAGGAACTGAACTTCACTTTGAATTTAGTTAACTGTAGTAGACTTCTGTTCTGAGGATGAGATAAAGCATGTTAAACCACTAAACTAGGTCCTCTTTCAATGTAAACTGATTGTTTGGAAGGAGATGTAGAAAATCTTGTACATGGGCTATCAGGATTTTACATCCACAAGACCTGTATACAAACTTCCAGTTTAGGATGGCACTATTAGTGATACAAATTCAGTTGTGTGGGTTCTCAGATCTTGTGCTAGATCCTCTTCCTTTTAGATGATTCCTATCTGCATTCAAATGCAACTGGACTCTCAGCTTCATTAATTGGCATATACCATTCAAAACCAACTGATAAGGCTTTGCGTTGGCAGGAGGTGAGGCTTTCACATGTTATTTTTTCTCCCTTCTTTGGAGGATTCTGTAGAAGCAAATCAAGGTAAATCAAGGCAGATTTGTGTGTCTATTACTGGTGCATAAAATAATAACAGGAATAAAGTCTGGAGATCTATCCAATAGATTCACAGTAAGAATTATCCTGAAGAGACCTTACAGTATTATCTGACCTTTGAAGTAAACCAGAATTTACTCAAATGCCATAGGAACAGATTATATAGTTTTTGCCTTAGAATTCTTAGGGTAACTCTTGATAGAATTAATAAAGAATAGTTTTTCAGAAAAAGTGAACATATGGCTTGTTATTACTGACTTCGAGCCACAATCAGAACATCATCTAAATAACTTCAGAACACCAGCAGTTTGTTCTCAAGCATCTAGTACATTAAAGCATGACTCCTCAATACTTTGAGACTATGTATGTTCCACTGTTGATCTCTAAACGGTGTTGTCTACGTTCTCACTTCTAACCCCATTACAATGCTTTATATTGAGGGTTTTATAAAGGTGCTGTAAGAATTTTAAGTGGGTTTTAATGTGACATTACAAATGTTTAGCTTTTGGGAACATTTTCCAGAAACTGAAACATTAGTTCAGTCCTAATACCCACAAGTCTTTTTTGCCCTTTTTTTTTTTTTTTTCCCCCTGTTTCATGTGGTGTTGGCTCCTCTGTTACTTAACTGGTTTGATTCTTTTTCAGTGTAATTTTCCAGTCCTTTACTCATACTTCTTCAAATGTTCATGAGTTGAGTAAATAGATGTAGTGGGATGAGCTGAGAAAACATAAGACTTGCAAATTTCTTCCCAGTTCCAGCTTTTCTCCCTAGGTTTTCTGCTGATTCTAGTGACCAGGAGACTCCTGGCCAGCTCTGCCTAAAGCCATTTTAAGGTCTTCTCAGAGACAGGCAGAATAGTGTATGTTGGGCTGTTTCTGCCACCAGGTTGCCATGTACCTCTGCAGAAGGAGAGAAGCCAGAACCGAGTGCACTGGGCAAGAGACTTGGAGCACTGGGGATTGAAATGTTGCTCATCTAATTTGTCTGTCAGACATTTTACTCCTCTCCCTTTGATTGATGTATCTATTAAATGCTTTAAGAACTGGGACTCTTTCTCAGCAGGGGTTTGTACAGTGCATTGCTTGAGGGACCCTGACCTTGTTTGGGGCCTTCCATGTTTCTGAGAATTAAGTAATATAATAGAGTCATATGTTGAAGCAACATTTTTTAAAACTTCTATCTAACACATGCAGTTTGTGGAGGTATGTTATGCAGTTTGTAGTTTATGTAGAGTTGCTATTTCTCCAAGTTGGCATACGTGAAAAGAGGGCTCCCTCCAGCTCCCATGCCTTGGCCTGTGTGCTCAGAGGCAAGAGTAGAAACTGGCTGTTTGGGAGTGAGAAAGAAGAGATTGCCTTTATTAAAAGAAGGGCCAAAAAAAGACAAGATACACACACAATAAAAACAAACTCCAAAAAGCCCCTAGGATCCCCACTGTGGATCACAGCATCATAGCTCTTTGCTGAACCCCATTCTGCTGAGATTTCTGGTTCCTTGCTGCATTTTGAAGCTCTCTTGCTGTCTTGCTATTAAACTTATCCTTAGGAGACAGCCTTGTGTCTTTACTTGGCTGCCTTTGCTTTTTTTCCTATTTCTTTTTTTTTCTTGATGAGTCATTCTACCAGCTTATACCCTATCATCAGATAGACCAGACAATGAAGTCACTGGGATTGCCTGAGAGCAAAATTGGCCCCATTATCCACAACCACTGTGTCTGCCTTGTCACTGATAATACACCACTCAGGGACTGGCTCTAAGTATGATGGAAAATCACCAGGGACAAGAGAACTCGTACCCAAACAAAAATATTTGTTTTTTTGGGGAGTGTGTTACATTTGGTGAAATGCTTCCAGCTGAAAACAGGAAATCACACACAAATAAAACTAGTGTTATATTTTGTCAATGTAGGAGGGAAAATAAATTACCTGATAGTGTCCCTTTACCTGCGTGCACCAGCTTCAGCCTTCTGAAATTAGCAATGTCAGGAGACTTGTATTAGTCTTCTAACATAAACTAGAAGACTTTATATTGGAATGCAGGAGAGAAGGCTGCTTGACAAAAATCATTGTGCATTAACTTGCCCCAGAGGACACCAAATATGAGACGCGCCAAATATGAGAAGGAAAACAAAGCAAGGATGAGGGAAGTGACTTCTTCACAATCATATGGTAGGTGAATAGCTGCCTAGGAATAGTAATACGGTTTTCTGATTCCCAGAGAAGTGTTCTTTCTGCTGAACCACAGTACCCTTCAAAGCAAGCACAGACTCAGGGCTCTGATAGTGCTGATGGCTTGGGGTCTGCTCAGCTGAAAATGCAAATTGAAATAATAAAGTGCAGTTGGTCTTTTGGGATCCACAGTAATCTGAACAGGAAAGAGACTAATTCCTGCAAAACAGTAGTCTCCAGAGACCTCTCTTCCTTACTTTTGGTATTTTTAACAAGAGGAAAACCTTTTTATTGCTTAGCTAGACCATTCCAAGAGATGTGCCTATCAGTGTGCTTTGGAGAGACTAAAGTGGCTGAGTTTCCTGAACTGTCATAATCTGTCATTCTTTTCATTCAAAACTGGTGCACCATCATTAATTATTTTTTATATCACCCAGTGTACCAAACATAGCTGAGCCCCATGCTGCTGCCTACTGAATGAACTTGGTATAGATGGATGCTTTCTGTTCCCACTGTATCTCCAGTCTAGGAAGCCTTAGTGTATCTCAGAAGGTAACTAAAGTATGCTAGGAGAAAGGAGAATCAGAGTTCCAATGTGCTGCTGCTTGCTTAGGCTGCTGCTTATTATGTCATGTCTGCAGAGACCACAGAGACAGTCTCACTAATGCTGAGCCAGTGTCAGTTCCGTTCTCCCTCAGGAGGGAGAACCTTATGTTTGCAAACTCACCCCAGGATTACAGTCCAGAAGGTGACTAGTTTCAGCTGTATGTTAAAATTGTCTTGCACTATTTTTCCAGCCTGATTCTATCTTACCCACCGTCTGGCTCTGCCTTACTTGCCTTGACTATTTTGCCATGATTCTTGCTTACACTGCTTGTCACACTGATGGAAGATTAGCTCTCTGTGTGTGTTTTTTTCTTTTTTTCTTTTTTTTTCCTCTTTCCATTTTTTTCCTCCTCTCATTTTCCCAGTGTAGCATTTAGGATGGAAGCTGAAAATATTGAACAAACTGCTGATGTCCCCAAGATTCAAATGTGTGAAAAAGACTCGTAAATGAGTCTAGCACACTCAGAAACATTCTTAACATCTGTTCAAGCAGGAGCACCAATTCCCTTTCTCAGAAAGCACAATTTGTCCTCCCTGTTATTTAAGACTTCAGATTTCTTTGGATTTGAATAATATCAAAGTGGAACGAAGGAAAATAAACTCTCTGGTTATGGATATAGCATTTATAATGGGAGGTGTGGTGTGGATAATACAGAATCACAGAATTTTAACTGCTGAGTATCCTCAGTTTCTCCTATATTGTAAGCCTTCTCCTTATTTAGAGGTATGGAAAGGGCCATGTAGTTGTCACCCACAGCTGCAGACCCTGCAGATTATATCTAACACATGGGTTTAGTAACTACTCTTACAGAGCAAGAAAATAGCAAGTGTTTTCTTCTGCAAACTTATTACTTACTACAATGAAGGAAAGGTGCCAGAGAACTTGGTAAAAATAAGAAGATATATTTTCATATATACTCTTCATGAGGCAAAATTCTCTCTAACTCACTTTAGTTCTGTCTGGCAGTAAACACTTCAGGATTCTGCCCCCAAAATGTAGTTGCAAAACTCTCAACACTTCTGCAATTTAGTGAGAGAAAGGCTATAAATAGCCAGCCAGACAGACAGAGGCACAGCAGGGAGAACCCAGGGGTCTGAGCTTCCACTCTCTTTCCTTAACCACAGCAAAGAATTGCAGACATAAAAATGACAACTGAAAAGAAAAAGGAAAAACAACCAGTAACACTGAAAATGAAGAAAAAAATAAGTAAAATAAATGCTACATTTAATAAAACTGCTGAATCGCCTCAGCAGTTTAATGGGCTTTAAAGACTGCTGCAGTCACCTTCACTGGCTCTGCAGGGCTCGGGGATGAAGTCATTGTCAGGGCAGCCGCACTGAGCCTGCATCCATTTCACCGCGGCCTTGCGTTTGCAAGGGGCTCGGAGCACGCACGGTGGGGAGGGAGGATTCTGCTGCTGGAGTGTCTTGGAGAAGAGATCAGAGCTGTTATCCTGATCTCTGTGCCTGAATGCCACTGTTGGTCGAGGCTGCAGCATGCTGTGAGCTGTGAATAGGTTTTTGAGGACAGCTTTAATGCAGGTGGATGAGAAATCTGCATTCCAGGGAATGGAGCAACTTTATTTAACCACAATTAATCAATTAGCATTCTCCATTGAAGTGACATTTATTGCTACAAATGTCCCGTGAGGTAACAGTAGTGGCTCTCTTGCAATTATTACACCTTTTAAAATCCATACTACTGCTTTTAGTTCTTTTTGATAGAGAAATTATATAAGGCACAAGTCTTATTGCTGATGCAGTACTGAAAGATGAAATACTTCTCCTCTGGAAGGTTAATGTGCTGCAAGTCTCCCCATGATTAGGAACAAAAATATGCCAGCAGGTGTGATACAAGCAGAACAGAGAGAGTTCTGTGAAATTCAAGCTTAAAACGGGCAATAAAACTAGTAATGGCATTTCAGCTCAGAGGCCTCCTGCAGGAGTGATCTATATTACTAAGAAAAAGTCCCCTGGAATATGCCCGTTGTTTGAAGAACGATGAGCTTCTGCAACTTTGATAGCAGTTTTCCAGCTGCACATTGGTCCTAAAAGCCTGACAAGTGCTCCTTCCTGAGACAGGGATTTTGAAAGTAACCTCTATCACCAGCACAAGGACAGCAGTTAAATCTGATTATATTTGGTAGTGTTTAATCCTTAAGGGAAGCTTGGAATTTAATAGATTCCAAGTAGAAATTCAGAAAGATCTGGTTTGGGTACATGAACTAGGCCTTTGTGGCTTTGTCTCTTGTATTTGTTTTGGACTGATGAGGCTTAAATTCTGCTCAGAACCAGTTTTGCAGTTGGCCAGGGTTACCTCAAGCTGCACATCCAGGTGCAAGTATCTGGCGCCTGTTTTAATTCCTGTGATCTGCCTCTCATCCCTTCTCTTTCGAAGGGCAAACTAGTACCTCATTCTCCATCAAGCTGTTCTAGTTGTGGGTGTAGCTTGTAACAAACAACATTAGACTGCCTGGAATCTCTTATTTGTTGGCATTTTGGCACCCTGATTTCTATGTTTCCCTGACACAATTCTCCATTTAAAGTATCCAATGTTTCCTACCCTGCAAGCTTGAAGGTTCAGTGGCCAGTTCACTGGTCTTCTGCGGTGTAGCTGTCTGCTCATTGACAGTAAAGTCTGTGGCTGTAGGTACTTTACTTACGTAGGAAAACCCTCAAAGTGGTCCCAGGTCAGAATCCAGCAAGTGTCTAGACACTTGTATAAATGTCTGTGCATGAGCAATCTCACTTGACATTAACAGCATTTTTGCACTTTTCCAGTTGATGTTCTTTTCTGGACAAGGTCCTGTGAGGTAGCCTCTTACAGATACAAACCGATGAGTGTTAACAAACTGTTGCCACATCCACTTGTCACTGAGGTCATGCTTGCGCTCCAGCCACCGGCTGGCTCCCTGCTGCTAACACCCACCAGCCTGCTGTTGGCATCTTTCCATCTTGAGACGGGTACTGTTCACACTTTGCCTGAACTTGGCCTTGCATTGCCCTGAATTTCTCTCTGTGACTCAACTCTGAATGGCAGCGTTTTCTTGCCACAGAAAAACAAAGGTGCTAGAAATAAAAACATCTTCCAGAGACCTCTTAAAGACCATTTTCTTCTGTGATCTGAAAAATGAAGGCCTACGTGAAAAATCACTGGCAATGTAGAAACATCTGCTCACCTTCTACTGCAAGACTCCATAAATACTGGGAGTGTCTATGTAAGGAAGAGAGAGCAAGAATGAGTTATGTGTGATAAATTATGACTGACCAAATTATGACGGACTAAATTATGACTTACTGAACCCAGTAAATGTGCTCAGATATTATTTTTGTGGTGGAAGTTTTGTAGTGGGGTGGAAGAGCAGCTGTTCTCTGTGGAAGTGCATGTTGGGTGGTATAGAACAGCACTTGTGCTGGGCAAAAGAGTGAACTTGATATCAGTAGTAATTACAGTACCGCTTAGACAGCTCTGATTGCAGGAGATAACTTAGCGTATTTTTGTTTGATAACTACAGGAAAAGCATCTTCTCACTTCCTCATCCATAAATCTCTCTTACGCTTGTTTTTCTGTCCCAATCACCAGTACATAAGCACTTTATTTTCCAAGCAACTTCTGCTCCATATCCAGACATCTCCTGTGGGGACTAGATTCTTTCCTTCAAATTACTTTATAATGAACCAATACAAACATTAAGAAAGTCCACATCCTGTGGCTCGTTGCTTGGTGTGTACCTTTAGTGAGTGTGATGGGAGGCTGAAGCAAGGAGAGACTGGTACTGAAAAACCTGTGGGAGAACCTGACTGCTTACACCTCACTCTGCTCAGTAGCTTGTGTGAGCTGGGCCTGCAGAAGTTCTGTACATGTGTGGGTGTTTTCAGAAGCTTTGGCCCAATAAATAAGGATTATCCTGTTTCTATCTACTTTTGATGGCCCATTCAGTACATCTTCTGGTCAAGCTCTGATTATACAGTTGCAAGCACATGTCATCAGGCTACTTTTGTGCAGAACTGGTTGCAGTGATGCTGAGTTCCTTTTGCAGTGCAATGCCACAAACAAATTAGAAGAGCTAGAAAATAAACTTATCATGCATCCTACTCTATAAAGTTTCTTTAGAAAAACTGTTGTATAATGGGAGCTTTACTCTTCTATTTCTTCTTTTAGTCCAGTACATCTTTTTTTTTAATTATTTTTTAGTTTATATCTCAATCTTGCAAGTCTGTCATGGCAAGGTGCAAGTGGGAAAAGCTGAGTCTTTTGGTGTAAGATAAGTCTGAAAGTAACCTCAGTATTTCACAGGAAGGAGAAATCAATAAGGCCAGTGGGAAAGAGAAGAATAGGGATATTAATAAACTAAGACTGAATACAGTGGGGTCACGAGCTAAATGTAGCTATACCCTCAGCCTGAGAGATCATTCTGGGCACTGGAGCCAGTACATGGTGGGAAGCATAGAGGCATGGCCTACTTGGAGCTAGGCACAAAAAAAATGTGGGTTGCTTGATTCTTTTTTTTTTGGGCCAGAGAGGGGTGTTTCCCCATTAGGGTGCAAAAATAATGACTCAAACTTCCAGCTCATTTAGCCTACTGAATTACATTTTCCTGGGTAACTAGATTCTGTGAAAGCAGAAAAATACATTTAAACTGGTCAGAGTACCTCTGACATTCAATATGCCTTGATCTGGAAGGATAAAGAACTTTCAGGACTTGTTTTTCAGTATCTGAAATTATTGTGGGTGTTACCTTCTTGGGTCCATAAATAATTGCAAAAGAAATTGTCAGCTGTCTGTGCATGAACGCCATCAGAAGTTCCCCACAGTGCTAAGATTTAGTCTTAAATTAGACCATTCTTTTGCCTTCTCTTTTCATGTATGGATAGCCAAATTCTGTTTTCTCCATTGCTCATTGCCAAAGTATCTAAGACTAAGAATAAAATGTATTCTAAATCCAGCAGTAAATTCACAGAAACAAGGTAGGAAACATCAATATAAATATCAGCAAATCTAGTGCTCTTAAAAGGTGTAAGCTTTCTAAAGGAGGTAGCTGAGTGCTTTGTATGACTCCTTGGACTATGACTTACTGAGGTGCCTTCCAACATGAAGTATCCCGTTCTGTTTAATTTCTTTTGCTTCATACAGAAAGCCTAAAGCCATTAGGTGCATAGAGGGAAGGGGGGTGGAATGGCTGGTTTTACACAAGACCAGTTCTTAGCTCAGCTTGAGACCACTTACCTCTCAGGCAACATCACATTTATAACTAGTGTAGTTAGGCTAATTTAGAAAGAGTTTTGAAAGATTGTATATAGCTTTATAATTTCAGACTAGACTGAATTGATGAGACACTACTGATTCTACATATCCACTTGCTGGATTAGAGTCTACAGGCTTTGATCTGTCGTATTTTGCCATAATACTCTTTTCCAGAAATATTCTTAGCCACTGCCTAATTCCCTAGGCTTAATATAGTTCCCATTAGTTACTGTTACTTACCACTGTCTTTGACATATTTCTGCCTCTTTTTGGTTACTGTTCTTGTCCTGTCTGTCTTGTTATAGCAGGTGGTGGTGTATTATCATACCAAATAAACGTAGTTTCTGGAATGCAATTAAGATGTAGCGAAACTAGCAGGTAGTTCCTGCCCATGACCTGAATTTCATTCCTTGTAGTGCCACTGACTTGCTATGCGACCTTGGATGAATTTCCTCATTAGGAAAATGGGGCTGATTATTTACCCCCAGGGCATAGTGCTGTGGTGTTACAAATGACAAAAATCCTGGGAAGTACAAATTTCTTTGGAACTCTCCCAAATTCTGTCCATTGACCGTATGCTAAAAGACATTATGGCAGAAAGTCTTACCCACGCACTCCACGGGGACAACAGAGTATTTCACGTGCTAGTAGAATGCTTAATGGGCCAGATTTGTTACTTGATGGTGATGTGATATATTAGAGGAAATCTGCAGCAGATTAGGCTCATGATACAATGATGGCAACGCAGTTCACGCAGCAAGGTGAAGGATGGTGCTTAAGGTGTAAATACACTCCCTGCTCTGTGCATTACTTAAGCTAGTTCATCATTTAAATCCTGCCTGATAATGAAAGAGCAGAAAATACATTAGTATGTTTGCTGTTAGTGCTGTAAATATGGGTAAGACTGAGCTTTTGCAGTTAGCAAAGAGCAGCAATAATCTGCCTCTTCTTTCAGATTAGGTAGTGGGGGATTTATGTTCCTTTGAGTTGCATCTCCTTTTTCTGCTATTGGAAGGGCTTGTGCTCATCAGAGCTCATCTGGTTTCACTTGTTTATTTTTAATTGCATTAGCTGCTCTGATAAAAGCAGGTTGCCTCTTCTTAGAGCTCACCTTTTCTCTTTGTCATCTGTAGCACTGAATTAAGAGGCAGAGACAGAGGCTTGACATGTTGGAAGTACTCTGCAGCAGGGTTAATTTCTCTGAGAAAAGGAGTGTGATGCTCATGGTATTTATCTCGTGCACCTAAGTGTATGTTATATATGGACATTACATCCATACCAACCTAAGTCTCTGCTTTGGGAATGTCAACAGAGAGGTGAAAAACTAATGTGGAAATAGTCCAAAATAGGTCAGGGAAGACAATCTGGGAAAAAAAGTCCTTTAATTTATGAGACATTATGGTGTTAATGGAGTATAGGAGGTGTTCAACCCCAATGAAATATTTTCTCTAAGAAATGAAAGTATTTGAATCCAGGAATGCCTGGAGTGCCTGATGGGGAATTGTAAGCTCTCATTTTGTGCTCCTACAATCCTCTCAGGGCCCAGTTCTTTGGCTGGATTGCCATGTGCCTGAAAAACCACACACCTCCACCACAGGCTGCCCTTGCTTTTTCTGCAAGAAAGGTGTGACGGTGAGAGTTATAACAGAGACAGGGAGCTCAGCCTAGAGAGGGGAATAAAATTATGAAACCTTCAAACACTGGCCTTTCAGAATCCAAGTTATTTCTTCCTTCTTCCTCCCTTCCCTAAACATGAAAATACTACTGAAAACTACAACTATTTTGTATTCCCTTGGCTTCTGCCTAGGTCAAGCTCAAGGTAGTTTTTAGAGGGGTAAGAAAGAGTTAATAAAAAGAAAAGAAAAAGAGGAAAATTATGGAATTGTATTCTTTGGAAATTTTTTTTTTACTGTGTCCAAAACAGGCAGTTTTGGCATTTTGAATTTCACTTGCTGCAAGGTTCATGATAGAAAGAATGTGCTTCAGCAAATACTCCCTAGGAACTTGTTCACCAACTTGTTTCCATTGTCTAACGCCGGTTCCATGCCAGCACCAGTATTCTCCTGGCCATTATGTAGTCCAAGATTTATTCAAATTAAATAAAAATTCTTTTTAGCTAAGCTATCAGAGCACTTTCCTGAGCAAGCACAAATCAAATATCTTATCTGAACAGTCTGTGTTCTTGACTTCCACACAAACTTGAGACGTGAGAGGATGTTTGCTGCTCTTGAAGGTACCTGACAACCCCTATCCTCCTCAACACATTCTCTTTAATTTTAATTAGTTTCTAATCTTTAGTGTCACCTAATTAAATGTATTTGTGGT